>QTSX02003086.1:0-116013 GCA_014839935.2 Entomophthora muscae | reverse complement strand
ATATAGAATAATATATAGTATCATGACAAGCCACATACCGTCCAAGTACGTCATGGGGGTCATGGGCTTATATGAGTAATGTTCCTCTTAGGTCACAAGGCTTATTCAAGTTATGTTCCGCTTAGGATCTGGATTAGGTGATCCCTGTAATAAATGGTCAACTTATAATGTTATCACCAGTTTACTGGCTGGTTGGTGAATCATTCTGTGAGAGAGGGGGCTAAACTAACTAAGTTTGGCTCCCATCCTGGCAAAACAAACCACCAGGATGCCGCCCAGTGGAGGACTGGGACAGCCACTCAAAGAGGGGATCACAAGGAGGACACAGGGGACATTTGAGGGAAATAAGTGTTCAAGCCCATCAACATCAGTCCAGTGAGCAGCCAAGGAGTGCAGGTGGGAGCAGGAGAGAACACCTCAGGGGACACAAGTGGTACTGAATTGCTCTGTGCCAAACTGGGAAGAGGAGGCATGAAAGACACATCCCCCTCAGAGGCAGGTAAGGTGTGATCCACAATACCTAAATCCAAATTATTGCACATCAGGCTCTAGACCACAGCTTTTCCAGAAAAAAGAAGACCACTGGGGAGGTCCCAGAGACTAGAAGGATTTTTGCCCACAAGCTGAGCAGGCAAGGAGATTTTTCCCCACAAGTCTGGGGAGGTAGACCACAGGAGCAGCAGGAACAGAGCCAAGGAAAACACAACAAATTTAATGATTGGGAGTATCATATAAATAATCACCACAAAATTTGGAAGATATTGATAAGCTTTCCAAGAAAAATGACGCTAAAAAATGCCTTGACAGGATAACCTTAAACAGAAGGACAAAAGGAGCAACAGAGTAGGCCTGGGAAGCTTTACAGTGATCTCAGATGCCTTGGTAATTTTGGAAAACGAAATTGGGTTTGAAAACAACAGTTTTAAAGAAAAATCCAAAATAACAATAGAGATTATATTGAAGATCAATTAAAAAATAGAAGTTCAAACACTTTTTTGAAAGCAAAAGCAGAGAAGACAATGACTAAGCGCTAAACTCTTGTAGAAGGTCCCAGAGGAGATGCCAGGTTTGAAACCGTGAGACACAAGGTAAGCTTTAGAACAACAACTAACACTTCAATCTTTAAGCTGTAGAAACTCCAAACCGAGTTTCCAACAAGCAAGAAATAAAATTAAGTGCAAATAGCTCCAAACTTTAATATTATTGAAAAATAGACAAGCAGGGGACTGAAGGAAATCTTGCTGTGTTAAAGGGAGGGGATTGCAAAAGGGGGGGAATCACATGACCTTTGGAACTGAATCTAATTGGCTGGAGGAGAAATTTTGTGGGACAGGACCAGGGGGACTGGAATGTTTCAACCTAATTTCCAAGGACCCATTTGATTGGCTAGAAGAAGTCCTATGTATTTGAAGTTCACTTGAGTTTTTGATTGTTGAAGTGGCAACATTTGATTGGTTGGTTCTATTAGTTTTTAAATGTGGGTGACACCAAGCCAACAGGAAGTCCAAATTGACCAACGTTTCTTCCCAGGAGGGGGCAACCAAATGCAACAAATCCGCGTGATAGGCCAGCATAAACCTCTCATCAACTGTGTGCCAAATCCTCTAAAGAATTAAGGGGTTTGGCTGGGGATTTTGGACCTTTCTTGGGGCGGCGGGGGAGATTTTGCGATCTAATGCCAGGGGTGGCAGTTAATTTACACATTTGGTGTGCCATTTGGTGATCTACTTGGGGCGTTAATTCCCTGAGAGGGAGTAATCAAAGATTTTGTGAGATCTACCCCTGGGGTGCTGGAAGGCAGAGCCTTGGGAATTTTCTTAAGAGTGTCAGGGATACGCACTTGGTATTGATCCAGTTTGGTGTTGAGGACAGGGAGCCTGGAATTGTGTTGGCTGTTCTTGCTTTACACAGGCGGAGTCAGTTGTGGTGTATGTGCTTCAGTTCAGTTTGAGCTCCAATTCCCTTGATGAGGTGGGTATTGTTGGGCTTGACTTTCATGTCTATGTCTGGTCCACGCAGTCCTGGGTCCAGCTTATGCTGATTGTGGTTGACAATCCAGATTTTGTCCCTGACTTAGAATCTCTCTTATTGCAATGGGATTGCTTCCCTTTCAACTCTTTGGCTTTCCATTTCCTCTTGGTCTTTTTTAGTGCGTTGTACGTTGGGTCACTGTTGTCTGGCACCTTTTTGGGAAGAGGTAATTGTGGTTCTGCGGTTGTACTAACAAGAGCAGGCTTTTGTCCATAAACAAGCTCATAAAGGCTTTTGTCTGTATTGTGGGTGACTTGTGTTCTACAGACCATGGATGCTGTTGGGAGCATGTCAACCCAGGCCTTTGGATTGTTAGCAGATAACTTACTGAGGGCTTCTACAAGTGCGCCATTTTGTTGTTCTACTTGTCCATTTGGTTAAGGGTGATATGGGCTGGCTGTAATATGGTTTATTCCATTTTTGACAAGGTAGATATTGGTGCCAATGGTTTTAAGTTCAGTGCCTCCATCTTTGATCAGGAATTCAGGTTTCCCAAACTTGACTATGATCTCTTTTCCAAAGAATTGTCTCATATCATTGCCTTTGTGTTCTTTGGTGGCTTACGCCACAGGCCACCTGGTTGTATAGTTAATAGCTGTCATTATGTACTTCTTGCCCTTGCTTTCACTAGGCATTGGCCCCACAATGTCCAACAACCATACCTTGAAGGGTTGTGAGATGGACACAGGTACCACTGATTTGGGTGGTGCCTTGGTTTAGGCGTACTTCTCACAGACTTTGCATTGTTCCAGTACCTCTCTGATATCATCTAGCATGTTGGGCCACCAGTAGCGTGTCTTGAGGTATTCATGCAAGTTTCTGCTGTGGGTGTGTCCCAAGTCTCTGTGATATTAGAGGATTGTGTCAATCTTTTGTGTTGATGGGATGTAGGATACAGTGTCACCATTTGGAAGTATTTGGTGCAGAGTGCCATATACGTTTTTGAACAGATGTTTGTTCTTAAGGACTTTCTCTTGGATATCCATTGGAGTGCCAGGTGGGAATTCTTCCTGGAGATCCCCCATTATTAGCATGGGCCAGTTGGGGTCACCATCAGTGCGGAGGACATATTTGCTGTATAGCCTTGACAGGGCATCTGCAGTCAAAATTTCCTTGCCTGGCTTGTATTTAATTTGCATGGGGTATCTCTGTATGATATTCATCCACTCTGCTTGTCTTCTTGACAGGTGTTGTTGTGTTTTGAAGAATATCAGCAACTTATGGTCAGTGAGTACTTTGAACGTTTAGGCCCCTTCCAGATAGAATTGCCACTTCATGAGGCAGTGTATGATGGCTACCAACTCCTTGTTGTGTATGGGGTATCTTTTTTTGCCGTCAGATAGCTTCCTTAATTAATACGCCACAGAGAGGAAGTCTTTTTCTGCCGTTTGGATACAGAGTACTCCTCCTATGGCATAATCAGAAGCATTGGTTTCTAGCTCATAGATTCCCTTGCAATTTAGATATTGAAGGATAGGGGTGGTAACCATGTGTTCCTTTAGTTGGCGGAAGTGTTGGTCTAGTAGTGGTGTCCAGATAAACTTGGTTGTTTTGCCTGTAATGGCAGACAGGGGGCTGTTAGGGCACCCCAGTCAGGGATGAACCATCTTACGTAGGCTACCATTCCAAGGAAGGTGGGGAGTTTTCTCTTATTTCTTGGGGCTGGTATTTTAGTTATGGTGTGTATCTTGTCTGGATCTGGTTTGATTCCATCCTTACTGATAATGTGACCAAGAAATGGAAGTTCTGCTGAGAATAATTCACACTTTGTTGGTTTGGTGATCAATTGGTTCTCTTCAAGGGTGCAGAGGACCAGGAGGACGTCTTTCCAGTGTTGTTCCAGGTTGGGACTTTAAATGATGTTTTCCATGTAGATAATTGCTCATTTTCCTATGTGTTCTTTGAAAACTTTGTTCATGAAGGTCACAAAGGTACTGGGAGCGTTTTTCATACCAAAATTAAGGACAACACATTCAAAGAATCCAAACTTGGTTATTAATGCAGTCTTTGGAATGTCTTCAGGCTTCACACAAATTTGGTGGTAACCTGCTGTCAAATCAATTTTTGTGAAGATTTGGGACCCCCAGGGCATCAAAAAGGTTGTCAATTAGGGGCAGGGGGTAACTGTTCTTAATTGTGACCTTGTTGAGCGCTCTGTAGTTGATGATCAGGCAGAGTCATCCATCTTTCTTTGCCACAAAGAAGACAGTGGCACCAAAAGGTGACTTTGATGGTTGTATGAGTCCTTTTTTGAGCGTTTTGTCAAGGTCAGCTTTAAAAGCATTGTCTTCTTGTGGTGTGAGGCAGTAAATAGGTTGTGCTTTAGGTACACTTCCTTTGAGATCAATTTTGTGCTGTATGCCATGGTCAGGTGGTAATCCTGGTAGTGCTTCTTGGAAAACATAGGAGAATTTGTTCACTATCTGGTCTCAGATGTGGTCCTCTTCATGTTGAGTCTCTTTATTTTTAAAATGGATAACCTCATACGTGCAGGAGCTCCAATTGATTTTGCTAGGGTCAGTTTCCTCTTCTGTTTCCATAATTTTCACAAATACATGGTCCCTCATAAGTTTATCAAGGTGGGTTGGATAAACTGGTGATGCACTTCACCTCATTGTATGATGAGGGTAGCACTATCCCAGTCAATGTGAGGTTTGGTCTTTCTCATCCAGTCCAGGCCAAGTATAACATAATACTTGGGTATTGGTATGATTAGGCCACTGAGTGTGGTTTGCACATCTCCAATTTGGCCGCAGAAAGGTTTTGCCTCTTGGGTGACTGGTGTGCTTCTGTTATCCGCCATGATAACTCTCCTGATAATTCTTCAGGTGGTAGGTAGTTTCATGAGGTCAGCAAATTTCTTGTCAACAAGAGATTGATCTTAAAAGAGACTCCAAAATAAAGGTCTAAAAATCTGAAAAACAACAGCTTCAAATTAAAGTTTATACTTTTAAGCTGTTGTTTTTTTTTGGATTTTTAGACCTTTCTTTTGGGGTCTCTTTTAATTTCCTAAAGCTTTTATCAAAAGTAGTTACAGTAGTTTTAAAAGCTATGGCAACAACTAAAAATACTTCAGATTTAAACAAAACAATTTCAGATTTGAACAAAATCCAAGTTGCGCAAGATTCAGGATTCAATTAATCTATAAAATTTCAGTTAATAAATGAACTGTCAAACAAAAAAACGAAATTTCACTAGCCCATTATACAAAATTAAATCAAACATCAAGCGGTGTAGTTCAAACCACAAAAAAAATGAACTGACGCAACAAGTGAAATGGATGGATGCTGTTCCGGAGTATATTATAACCCAATCAGGATTCATATGAGGCACTGACAGAAAGACTAAAATGAAACAAAATTTGAGCAATCTAGAAGCAAGATTCCACAAGCACAAAACAAAATGAACTCACACAAGGTGTGTAGTATGAGCAGCCTAAAATAGAAAACTATCAATTTAACAGCCAATCAACAGCTATTCAATTTAGGAACAGAGGCGTTTTATTCATTTTCATGGCTCCAGATTTGTATGGAATGGTTTTGAGAACCTTCCAAATGTGGACTCAAGATTACAATAAAAATAAATCATTAAATTTTAAAATTTCTACTTTTAGTGATTTTATCCTAGGTTTTTTGAAATGGTTTTTACTAGCAACATCTTCAACGGCAGAAGCAGCCAAGCCAGCTTCAATGGAGGCAAGGATCAGAACATGGATGCACCTGTTTACACCCAAGCCTTTGAGGCAGGTAACAAGGAAGCTGACTTGAAACTGACCCCCAACCCATATGGCTTTGACTTGTTCAATAGTCACTTTGCGTCTAGCTCTGCCCCAGCTCCCGTACCCACCCCTGCACAAGCTGCCCATCAACCAACTAATAAGGATAGCAACCTTGATTTGGAACAACTTCCTGCTGCTATCCAACCTGCCCCCTACAGCCAATCAGGATTCAGCTCCCGTGGCCCAGCGCCCCAAACAATAAATCATCACTGCCCAAATTCTCCAGAAAATTGTGGCACTAAACCTACAGGGTCTGTCATGGGACTAGATTGCCACCCAGTTGCAATTCACCCGAGCCACAATAATGCGGGAATTCAACAACCTAATGAACAAGGGAAACCTGGTTGGGACAGCCAAAAAGCCCAAGAAGGCCCTCAAGTCCCAAATCACTGAGGTGTACCCAATAATGCTTGACCTCCTCCACCAGGACCCCAAGCTTCCCTTGACCCAGGCCAGGAAGCAACTTTTACACCATGGCATTTGGGTGTCTGAGCGCATGGTGCAGCTCTGGATATATGGGAAGGTGGCTTCAATATGGATTCTTACCTATTTTGCCGGTAACCAATGGGATGGCGCTGAGGATTCCCCGTATGACCCTGCCATCAAATCAACCCTGGTCTGATGCCTGACTAGTCTAACAGATGACATCATGTTTATCTCGTACTACAAGTTATCAATTGTGTTTGACAATTTTGGTGAGCAAGGAAAAGCTGCCACCAATAATAGAAGGAAGAAAGTCAAGAAGGGGACGTTCATTGGTGCATTCCTGGCTGTTTCAGCCAAGGGTTTTGTCTACTATTAGACAAACCCTGATTTCATTGATGGCAACTTGTACAGCCACATCCATGGTGGATTACTTGACTCCTGGGATGGCTTGAATTCCAAGTACCAGGTTTTCTTGAGCCACCAAATGGAGGGTAGCTCCATCACCCTCAAGGCCATCCAGGAACATGGGCACCAGGCCTCTGTATACCCAGCTGGTCACACTGACATCCATCTGGCAGATGCCATGCTCTTCAACATCGGATCCACACTATGGGAGCGCCGCCCTCAGGCTTTCACTGATCTCTATCTTGGGGTCCTTGACCACAATTCTCTCTTTGGTCACCAAATGGTGGCTGACTTGTTTGCACAAATGGTTTTCCATGTGAACATGAGCAACCAATCACGTAAGGATAAGTGCCTCCCACCTTGTTCCACTGCCACCTACCAGCCCATCCAGCCAATGACAGACAAGGAATATGATGAGCGTTATATGGCGGCCATCACTCAAAATCCTCCTGCCTCCACCCCTGCCACCAACACCCCTCACCCGCAAGACCAACCCACCCAATCCCAGACCCCCCAGGCCAGCACTTCCTCTACGTCTTCCTTCTGGCGCTATTCTGCCTCCTAGGCATCACTCTTCCCCGCCCCAATAAACCCCCTGTCGCCAAACATTTTCTAATTATATACTCTTTATTTTGGATTTCAATTGTTCATGTTCTCTTTGTTTATAGTTGGCTATATTCTTTATGTTTAGCTTGTTTCTATAAAATCTTTTATTTACTATGTTGTGTATCTAGATCCAGAACACAGTTATTTTTAGTACCCAAGCACAGCCCCTTGTGAAAATATTAATAACAATTTGGTGATCATCTAAATTTAAATTAGAAAATTATAGGTTAATTAATTTTAGATAAAATTGTTACTGATCCAAATTCAAAACTTTAATGATAAACTTTAAGCCAATCAGGAGCCAAGTGATAAAGTGATTGTTGTGACATAAAGGGCCATTCAATTATTCTTTGATGCATGTGCGCTAATTAATATGATTGGCTGGTTGTTTTGCTATTGTGCACCATTGTTGCTGTGGCAAGTTGTTGATGGACTAGTGCTAATCCAGCAGCTGATTGGGCACTAGTCCATCAACAACTTGCCATAGCGGCAATGGCGCACAATGGAAAAACAACCTGCCAATCATATTAATTAGTGCACACGCATCAAAGAATTATTGAATGACCTCTTATGTCACAAAAATCACTTTATCACTTGGCTCCTGATTGGCTTAAAGTTTATCATTAAGGTTTTGAATTTGGATCAGTAACAACTTTATCTAAAATCAATTAACCTACAATTTTCTAATTTAAATTTAGATGATCACCAAATTGTTGTTAATATTTTCACAAGGGGCTGTGCAAAGCGTCAAAAATAATGTGGCAATTATAGAAGCAATGCCAGCACAAAGCAAACAACACATATTGAGATGAGCGTAAAACATACACAATGGGTAAAAAGATGGGATAGTATAGCAAATGGGAAAACAAACAGGGATAAACAAAGAGGCAATAACATCACCATAACATATAGTTATTTGGGGTGAAAGATATAAAAATACATTAAAAGGTTAGTAAAAAATCAATGAGAGAATTGGAGAAGCTGCCTAAAGACCTTGACTCAGCAATTGCTGAAATTAAAGAAATTGACCACAAGGTCAAAGTCAGAGTGAATTCTGCCGTCCTTGAAGGGGACAAAATAGACAAGGTGTCTGAAAAGGCCCTTATGACCAAGATGCCAGACACCTTCAAAATAACAATTGAGCGCCTACTCAACATGCAGAAGACGGTGGTTGAGGGCTTGCAATTCAAGTCCTTTGCCCTCTCCACACCGTCTTTCTGGACAGAAAACCCTGAGATGTATGCACATCTCAAGCCAGCAAAGCGCGCCAGGAAAGAGGGCACTGAATTGCCAGCACAATTACTTGTGCCAAGAATGGCAAAGCCTGCTGAAGCCGCTGGCAAGGAGGAAACTGTCAGGGACCCACTTTAAGGGGAACAAGCCCCCAATTTGGTGAGCCAAGGCCCCTAAATTAAGCCCTGCAATGGCGGAACCAATAGGCTCAGTGACCATGGCAAGATGGCCTAAGTGACCCAAGTATGCAAACCTTCCCATCCGGGTTTGAAACGGCCCAAAAGGTAATATCCTACCATGTACGTCAAAAGAAAGAAGGAAGTGTGAGGCCAGACCAACGAGGGTTCAACAGGTGGAGGAGTAGAATGGCGGCCATAATGGAACTTTCTTCCCCAATGACCAGAGGGATATTTGAACCACCCATTGGCCAAGGACTCATTCTGGTGGGCATCATTGGGAGAAGAGTTTTGCCAGTCAATAGTGGAGGTGGGATTCTCAAGACCTTTTACTGTTGTAAAAGGGAGACTAGAAACCATAGCAGGAAATAAATTCCCTTCATGGTTTCAAATGATGTTACTGAGAAATAGGTGTGGCAAGATAGGATAAGAAATATTCTTTATTGTTGGAACAATTTTAAATGAATAAGAAATGGGGACTTATATAGCCTTATAGTCAAGGCTGAAATATTTGAGTGGATCCTTGGGGAAATGAAAGAGGATTTTTCATGTGTATATCACATAAAGATTACCTGTTTCAATTGATGGATGCATTGCTTCTTAATAATTGACATACAATTTTGGTGTATTAGTGAAAGCCACAAAGATCTTATGATATTCAGTCTAATTAAGCGGTGTAGACCCAGAAGATCAATCATCTTGATATACGGAGCCTGGTCCAAAAGCATAAGGAGCGGGTCCAAAATTGTGGGTCTGGATCAAACCAGCCAATCAAAGAAGGAGCAGTAAGTGACATTAACCTTTGTATTATTAACCTTTTTACTTTCAAAATGGTTTTTGAATTCAAAATACAATTGAATTGGCTTATAATAAATAGGTAATTTAAATGAATTGGCTGGTTTTGTACTAAAGTTTTCTTCCTGATTAGAGTCCTGGTTTGATTCTTGGTCTGGAAAGGCCTGAAAGGCTCAAGAGTGTTAACAATGTTGTTTTTTTGTTTCTTAATGTTGACCTCCATTAACAAGATATCCATAAATTATTATGAGTCAGAAAAGGGTTTCCTGACCAAAACCTGTGAAGGTACATAAAATTTATAATTAAAAATTCTAAAATACTTACCTTTTTTAGAAAACATTGATGGTGAACTCCGCTGGGTCCTGGTTCCTTTTGTCCCACTCACATTCTATTTTAATTTTGCCACTCACGTGGCTAAACAGCTTTATCTGTCCCCCCTGTCTTGCAGGAGCTCAAAGACAGGGTCCACGGGTCCTTTTCAATGTTTCAGGAGGCGTTGGCTGAACTTACACATGCCAAGGGGGCATCCAAGTAGGCAGTTACTACCTACAAGGATGCTCAATTGGTCTGCATTGACCCAGTGGTCCTCAATAGAGTTTACACAGTAAACTCCATTGAGCTTGTTTGGGACGTCCTGGAGACGCTCCCATTCAAGAATGTACCAGAGATGGGCCAGGCCCATGTGGCTGCTTGCTTCTGCTTCCCAGTGGAGCACACAATATCTTACCTGTTGGAGAACTTTGGGCACACAGTGTTAAAAATTTGGCTGTTGCAGACGCAACAGTTGTCTAGAAAACCAAAATCCTCCTGGTGGAGTTTGGGCTGGCCTGGAGCGCTGACAAGACAGGGGTCCTGCAAGCAATGGAGCAGAACTTTGCAAAGACAAAGCATGAAAAGAAGATCAGCACAGTATATAACAAACTTTGCAAGTTTACTGAAGCCTTTGCTGGGCAAAGGCTTCACCTTGTTGTTTACCTGGGGTTCCTCTTCTACTTTGGGATGAGTGCTGATGTGGAGGATCTTGACGGGGTCCTCCTAGGGATCAACAAGGCCAGGCTCTCCCTGGATGGGAAGAAGGTCCCCCCCCAGGTACAACTTGGTGGACCATGTGATCCAGAACACCCTGGTCCTGCTGGGATATACGGGTTTGCAGCTCTGCCTGAAAAGCTGCTGCTTCACTCCCACCTGACCCTACTGCCTTTCACCAGCAGGGGAGAGTATTTTAACCAGGGTGTATTCACCGTCCACGGTGTGGCGGTGGAGGTTGTGCGCCACCTCCATTGCAGGGTGGGTACATACCAAAGGACTCACTATAGGCGCACACAATAAAAATATGATTCCAATAAATTTTATTACAATTTATATTATTTTTATTATTATAAATTTTATAATTTTTATTTCAGCAAGCCAGTTTTGCAAAATATATTGTGAAATGGTTTTCATAAAAGCATAAAATTATATGTTAATAAACTAAATTCTAACTTGTACATTATACGTTTACTTTTTGAATTTCACTATTATATTTATTTAATAAGAGTGATATAAATATATTTGTGTAATCCAGTATCAAGTGTTTGGGATAGCCTCAGATGCCATAATAAAAAATAATATAAAATAAATAAATTACAAACCTTCATTGATGGTCCTGCTGAATGTGATTGCGGGCTTGAAAACATCTAAATATAAAATAATAATTAATAAATTTTGAATAGTAAATTGGATAATATAAAAAAAGTGGACACAATAAGCCTTTAATTGATTGGCTGTTTGGCTAGGCATGCAGGGATGATTGAATCAGCATGGCCATAGAATTTGGTCACAGTCTCAGCTGGTAGGGTGTGGATCCCGGCCTGCAGCAAATCAAACAGGTCCTTTTGTCCCAGTTGGGGTTCCTTGCTTGACGGCTCGCTTGAGCCACCCAAAGACTTCCTTGATGGGATTTAGGAAGGGCAAATAGGCAGGGAGGAAGAGAAGGCGCAAATTTGCCGTGTCCAATTGATGGGGGCCCAATGCGCTATTGGTGTCAATCATCGGGAATTCCTCAAGAATGTTTGCCACCTTGTGGAGACCAACATTGTCCAACACAATGACGTTGGTGAAGCCGGGGCTTGTGCGCCTCGGGTGCTCCTGGACCAATTAGAGAAATGACAGAAAGGTCTGGCTATTGTGGGAGCCTAGTATCATTTGGTATAGCTTGACCCCCTTTGGACCAAGGAGAGCCATCATTGAGTAGGCTGTGGCGCAGACTGAAGCACGCCAAGCCACCCCGTCATTGGAGCCTTTTGGGACATAGCCATACTCATTCCACATAGACAAGGCAAATGCTGATTTATTGATGTAATAGAATTTGACTGTCCCCTTGTTTTTTAGGGAAGTGTATGCATCAACGTAATTTTCCAGGTCTTGACATTGGCTGGGCTGTTTCTGTTGTAGGAAGATACCCCAAGCTTTATCCAGGAAAATTACATTTCCTTCACCAGATGGTAGTAAAAGGAAATTGAGGCCTCAACCCCAAAAGTGGACTTGACCATTGCCTGTATATTTACCAGTTCAAGATGGCAGTCCCAGGTTATCCACTGGCAGATTGCCCATTTGTGCTCCTTGGTGAGCATGGTGAAAATGTGCAAGGATTTCTCCGCGGCAAGGACACAGCCAGTATTGATGAATCTGTGGAAGGTCTTAGAAGCGTACTTGGGATCCACCCCAACATTGGCCGCAGCTGCCTTGTAGCCACCAGATTTGCGCATTAGCTTGAGCAGGATGATGTGTTTGGTATCTGAGATACGCTTCTGAATGGGCTTTGTGGGTTCAGACAAGCCAGGATCCTGATTGGTGACAGGCTTGCAAGGCATGGGCACCTTGTTGTAGAATGCTGCAACCTTTTTGAGCACTAACTGTCCCTCATTGGTTTGATAGAACTCAGGCTCCTTGTTGTCCTCCTGATTGCCATCACTGACGTAGGGCTTGTAGCTAGTATCAAGTACAGGTTTCACCTTCTCCAGCATGGCTGACGGGACCAACTCTTGCCGGTACACAACGTTGAACACATATGAAGTAAGTTCTATCTCCTTGTCTCTAACTTTCTTGGTGAAGGTAACCTTGGTGGGCTTCTGGGTCAGCTTGGGGACCCAAGGGTTTATGCTCTGCACCCTAGAAGCTTGTGCTCCTCAAACCAGCTGTGTCAGTCCAGCATCACTATGGAACTCTCCTCTCCCGTCTCCTTCCTGAGTAGGCATTTGTGTTGCACTCACTCTGTTCTTTGACCTGTGGGGGCAACCACAACTGCGGCACACAACAGGTGTATTGGTAATCTGTTGCTGTGTTCCTTCCATTTTACAATTTAATAAAATATTAAATAAATTTCAATTAAGTTACTTCCTATTTTTAATTTTTGCTTTTATCTGAATATGGATATTTAATTAATATTTTTCCCACCCAATATCCCAATTATAGATTTTTTATTTCTTAATTAGTTGTTTCTGGTTTACAACACCCATTTTAGAATACCCAAAATAATTTCCACCCATTTCCCCAGATTTTATGCCAAATTAAGCACTCAACACAATATTTTTAAAATTTATGTCTTGGATTGTGTGTCTTATTTTAGATACCTTGGTATCATTCTTGATTACAATCCATTGCACACATTGAGTGAATGATTTTGTTTACATAGTGAGTTGCTATTGTGTTTTGTTTTTGGATTGAGTTTTGACACACTGCGCTTGGGCGCATTTTGTCACTGATTCACATAGTAAACATATGTACACTGAAAGTCAACTCACACCATTTTGTTTGCAAATCCATGTATTTTGGATTATATTTTGAATGGTTTTGCTTTGCGTGTGAGCACTTCTTTGCTGTGTTGACCCATTTTGCCCATTAACGCCAAAAATCCCTGTTAACAGAGTGTATATTTTAACCTAAGAGTTGGATTTTGATTAAATCTAAAAAAATTGTTTAAATCTGAAGTATTTTTGGTTGTTGCCATAGCTTTTAAAATTACTGTACTATCCCTTACCCTTGCCTTTGTCCCTGGGTTTACAGTGTCTATTTTGAAGCATCTAGAGTTAAAGTTAGTAATAACATATACACTTACCTCTCCTGCTTTCAAAATTCAAGTTTGAACTCTAAACTAGTTAGTATAATCCTTATAATTATCTACTTTAAGTTTGGTTTTGTCTCTTGTTTGCTCTGTTGCCTCTGCTCCTCCATATACACTCAAAAGCAACTCTTCCTGCTCTCTTTAAGAGCATATAGTTTGCTGTCATTATCCCTTCAACTTTAGGTTTTTTCTGAGGGTCCCCTGCTGTCAGGTTCTCCCTTTTCTTTGCTCTGTTCAAAAAATTACATAATATTTAATTTTGCTTTTGTTTCTCCTCCCTGTACAAAAAATGTTGGTTTCACTCTTAAAATTTGTGACCTTTACCCTGGCTCCTGTCTTGGTTATGATTTGGACCACCTCTTCAGACCTTTGGAGTTGTGTTTCACATTTATTTTACCATGTGGTGACCAACCCCAATCAGTTCATGCAAATGTTTGAGGATATCCCTGGGCGCACTCAGAACATTATAGCCATCAGTGAAAACGTGATAAAGAGTCTCACCTGCAACAACCTTGAGTAATCTGCTCTCAATCAGGCTCCCTCAGTGTCCCCTAGCTTGAGCTCTCCAATACCCCCTCCCTGTGGCTCCTGGCATTCTGCCCCAAGAGGACAGTTTGGAGGTTGAAGAGCATCCTCCCAAGTGCGCTTCCTGGTTGCTTGGTGGGATGATCCTGATGGGTCTGGATTCTTACTTTCCTGACTATCTGCTGTGTCCTCTCTTTGGACGCCACTTTGAGCGGCCATACCATTTCTGCACTAGATGGTGTCCTGGTGAATCCTTCCCCCAGGATGGGAGCCAAACTTAGTTATTTTAGCCCCCCTCTCTCACAGATCTGCTCCTGTGTCAAATAGTGTGGTGCCCTGATATCTGTGAAAACAGACAGGGTAAGTGATGCTTTTATTTCCAGTTTGAACAGCAAACAGTAGAGGGTTGCTGGAGGGTACTTGGATCTTGGTGATTAAATCCATGTTTTGGTCCCTGTACAAGTCTTGTAGGTTGGGGGAGGGCGGCTTGCCTAAGCACTCTCCTGAGCTTTTATCTCCCTGTTGGTATCTTTGGTGCTTGCCTGGTTGGCTTGTGAAGTGTGATTCCCAGTTCAAAGATGGGTGTTGTTGGCTCAGTTGTTCTGCTTATTGGGCTGAGAATCCTTCTTGGCTGTAGGACTCTCCTTGCGCTTGTTGGTTGCATGTAGATTGTCAGATTTTTGAGCTGTGTGTTTTCCCTCCAAGAACACATCTTCAAGGTTCTTGCAGCAGGTCATGTCAAACTGACGTCTAATGTGTGTGGGGAGGATATTGTAGAAGTGCAAACACAGCCCAGGTTCATTAAATTTGATGGTGTTGGGCGCGCGGTCATGTAGGTCTTTGTATGCAGCAATGTACTCTTTTATTGTTCCCGTCATCTTGAAGGTTCAGAGTTCTGTCATAATTACCGCATTGGAATCCTTCATGGAGAAATTTCCAAGGAATGCAGCTTCAAATACCTCCCAGTTTTCCTTCTGGTCAGGATGTTGGTTTAGCCACTCAATTTACAAAACGTGATGTGGTTCTAGTGACGCAAAGGGAAATCCCACTGACCCAGGGTCTTTGGGGGTAGTCCACTTGCTTGAACGTTCTCTGTGTACTGTTGATCCAGAGAGAGGCATTTTCCTAATGTAGTCCTGAAAAAGCGCCAATTTTGGCTATACACAGGCACTGGAATACAATATTAGGTATTTCAGGCTGCTGTGGACCTGTTGTGGTTGGCGCTGTGGGTAACAGTCTGCGGGCTTTGAGAGTGTTGTACTGTTTGATGGGTACAAGAATGTTGTTGTAGATAATGAGGCCTGTGGGAACGTCTTGCCCTTCTTTATAGTCTCTCCAGCTGTTAGGGAGTACCATTGCTTGGGTTCTTTTCTTAGGAGGAAATTTTCCTTTGAGTTGGGTAGGTATGGATAATCTACCTGTGCTACCACTGTTGTGTATATACTTCTGGGAAGTATAATAAACAAAATAAGGGGAAGATTAAGAAGAGAATGATACTTTATTGGATATGAATATAGAATAATATATAGTATCACGACAAGCCACATACTGTCCAAGTACGTCATGGGGGTCATGGGGCTTATCTGAATGATGTTCCTCTTAGGTATGAGGCATATTCAAGTTATGTTCCTCTTAGGATCTGGATTAGGTGATCCCCATAATAGATGGTTGACTGATAATGGTGCCACCAGTTTACTGGCTGGTTGGTGAACCATTTGGTGAGCCATTTGGTGATCTACTTGGGGTGTTAATTCCCTGAGAGAGAGTAATTGAAGATGTTGCAACAAAGGTATCCCCTTCAACCCGGGTGGAAGTGGCAGGAGATAAATGGAGTTGGGATGGCTTGAGTCCATATATGACAATGCCTTTGTATCTGGACTTTGAACAGAAAGTTCTTACTGGATTGACATTATTGAATAAGGCTTCATCCACAAAGTGAGTCTCATCTGTATTTATCAATGGAAAGGAATTGAGACAACATACTCTGAGGCAAGAGGCTTCAAGAAACTATCAGAGGTAGTTAATTATCTGAAGCAGACATTATTATTTTCCCATGATATGATATAAGCACAACTATGAACCTTTATCTGGAAAATAGAGGGACATCACATTGTCTCTAGGCTATGATCCCAGTCAAACTTCTTGCTTCTGATGATAACAGCATTGTAAAGTCACTTCCCCCTTTAGCCTTGGATAGGACAATCTTCCCGTGCTGCACAAAAAAATCTGCTTAGAAGCCAGCCAAACCCCTTAATTCCCTTTAGGATTTAGCCCACACAATTGATGAGAGATTTGTGTTGGCATACCCTTACCAGGTAGAAAATACTGATGTGTTGAACTATGTTCCCACTTGGGAGGAATCTATGATTAATTTAGACTATTTTTTGGCTTGGGCTTGTCCACACTTGAAATTAATTAAGTCTAAACAACCAGGTCACATAACTTCCAAATCATCAAATTCCAATCCAACTGGATTGAATGCTAATTCAAGTCACTCCAGCAATGTCAGCCAATCAGAGTTGAAGTTGGAAATTATTGCAAAACCCTCCAATCCAATGGATAAGTCCTTGCAAAATTTCTCCCCTGCCCAATCAAATCAATTCCCTGGGTCAGGTGACCTCTCAAATTGAAGCCTGTCTCTTAAAGCAAGACAGGTGACTTTTGTCCCCCTGCTTGCTCATTCTTAGAATTAAAAGTTTTGAACCTTATAACTTTAAAATTTTAGTTGTCCTTGGGTCCCTTGCTTGGCCCCTTTTGATTTTCTAAAGTGTTAGTATTGGTTTACTCTTTTCTTACCTTCTCCCTTTGCTTTTGGGTCTCCCAGCGTCCTCCTGAAGTCTACATATACATTGTTAACATCAACAACAGCCCTGTTACAAAAGTAACAACTCAAGGCCCTGGGCGGGAATTGAACCCGCTTCTAGCCACCAGGCGGGGCTAGCAGGCGGAGGAGATTTGCCCCCACCTGGATTTTTGCTTTTTGAAACAAATCCAGGTGCGGGAACCACTCCCACCCTGGTGGTAGCTATGGGGCTGTTCTGGGCCCCAAAAGCTATGCCCAAGCCTTGGTGGGTTTGGCTGGTCCTGAGCTGGCTAATTTTAGCTGCCCAGTAAACCCAGTTCAAGCCCACCCTCCATTTAGTAATTTGGGGTCCCCAATTGGGGACCCCTTTTTTAATCAAGTTCCTGGGCCTCAGGAAAGCCTGTCAAACCAGTCCCAAAAAGGTGATCAAATTGGGAAAACCCCCATAACCCCATAAGCCAAACCTGCCAGAACCAATGGCCAGCCAAGTCAAGATGGACCATCAAAAAGCCAAACAACTGTTCCTGAAACCCACAAAAATTACCTTGAAGCAGCCAACCAAACAGCAGAACCTGAGGTGTCAAGCCTTGCCACCCAAATTGTCAGGAATGCCTTTGTTATCTTTCCTGACAACAACAATGAAATCATTATCAATCAAGGTTCTAGAAATCTTTCTCCTATTTTGGAGCCTTTTTCAGGCCCTAAAAATGGTTCATTATTAAGTAATATCCATTCTGAGTTACCTTTTGGTTTCCTTGGTTCAAGCCTGGAGACCTTTCCTTTGCCCAATACGGGGAACAAACCCGGTTCCTCCCGTTCAACATCTTATTGCCTATATAATTTTAATGATTCAACTTTGAACTTACCTTGGAATTCACTCAAACTTACGGGCTCCAGCCAATCAGAGGTTACACCCAAGGCAGGGCTTCTTGATTTTGCTTTTACTTCAGGAAATGGTTTTGATCAACAAAAATGAGGCTCTGTAGTTGTTTTGATTAATCAAAAAACGGAGCCTCTCCTTCTGGTGGGTTGCTCAAACACCAGGAGGTTCCCAAGCTGGGACTTCTCCAACAGCTGGGGAAAATTACTCCTAACTGTTAGGGGAGTCCAGCAGGGGTAATGGTTTAAACAGGATATTAATTTATTTAAATTGTAAACTCAGTTTCCAAGCTTTTCCTGCCAAGTTTCCCCACCTTTATCACAACTGTCACTTGAAAATGCAAATTGGTCTTCACTGACAGTCTATATAAGGCTCCATCTTCCAGTATTTTTACTTGTTCAGTTAATAAAGTCAATTTAACAACCTAGTTGATTTTTATTTTGCCTGCTCTCAAATCCTGAAATCAAACACCATGATGCTACCCAAGTCATCCCAATGGGGACCATTTGAGTATAAATGGTTGGTTTGGTTGCTCCTTGTACAGTTCCTTACTGCAAGCCTATCTTTTGGAACCAGAGCAGATTCTGGTTCACCTCCTCCCAATTACTTGGACAAGTTGTGGCGCCAAGTGGTACCAGGCGTATGGTACACCACCACCCCACTGTCACTGAACCCCCCAATCACAGAAAAACCACAGGTCATGGGGACCAGTCCGCCCAGTCCTTCCTTATTTCATCCCATGGCTTTTGTTTTCCTCTTAAGTTATCTTGGAGCTTACTTCCTGTTGGGAAGATTCAATCCCCTTTTGGGTCAATATTGTATTATTAGAGAATTGTTTCATATGGGGATGGTCTCCCTTCCAATTGGTTCTCTAATCATTGGTTTGAACCCAGCTGCAGCCATACACCTTTTGGGTAGTATGTTTCCAAGCGGATGGGTTCCTGACACAAATAGCACCAGAAGAATGCCCAGAGGCACCTGCATGTGAGTAAGTATATAAATCAGAAGCACTTGAAAAAGTTCTGTATTGTCATCCTTACCAAATAAAGTTGTTATGAACCTTTGGTTCACCAATCTGTTCCCATACCTATTTTTAATACTCTTCCATCTGCATATACCCAAGCGTCAGCACCCAACCACTGGGATAGATAGCCAGACTTCAGTTGACAAAACAGAAGCCTTTGACTACTACCGTCTGCCCAACGCCTCACTTTGGCCCTGTGCATTTCACCGAGTACCCCCCCAAATCCTGACCACAAACCCTGGACATTGGAAGACTTGCAGTGGTACACCCGCCCAAACGCACTCAAGGAACCCTACCAAAAGTCTGTGACGGCAAAGCAATCACCATCTACCCTTTGATCTTCAACAGGAAGTACAAAAATCCTGCAGCCTGCCTGGTCCTCATGGAATCACCTCCAACACCCAAAATGACCATCTCAACCCCACCCACCTCTGATGCCGCTGGCCAGAGTAGTCAGTTCCTGGGAGTGCTTTACCTGGTGCTCACAGAATTGATTGAATCCTCCTTGCCATTGGCTGGGCCTTGGGCTATGGCTGGGAAGGCCCTTTCCTATCTGGTAAAAGAAGGTCCTATCATCTGGTGGGCCATGCCAGTACCTGCTTTAACTCCTCCCTCACCCGCTGGAGCTCCGCGGTACTCCTGGTATCCTGACAAGGCCTTACTGTTTTTGCTTTAAGAGAAGCTACTTGAACTTGAAAATTAGTGATTTAAGCAATATAATTACCTATTTTAAGTTTGGTTTTGTTTTCCTTTTGCCTTTACATTTACCTTTACTTTTGCTTTATCTATTGTTTAATATAAACTTTAAAGCTTTAATATACACTTTTGACGTCAATAGCCCACGGCTGCCGTTCACTGTCTTTCCTCAGCCTTCTGTCAACCTTTCTTGTTTGTTCTAGTCTTTTGGTTATCCCCCCTCTAGAACAAAAAGAAAAAATTAAAAAAGAACAAGTTATTGTTTGGTGAGCTCTATTCTGAACCTAAGCAAATGTTGTGTCAGGAATATTCCTGACATAAACCAGATTTTGACTAGGGAAAAATGTTGGAATCAGGTGGATAAATGTTCAACAGGAGGGGCAAAATTTGATAGGGAATTTCCCCCACTATCAGGGGAAAAGAAAAATCAAAATTCAGGAAAAACGGATTTTTATGGAAGCCAGAATAATTTAACATCTGGGCAGGCACCCGCCACCCTCCGCCAGCCAGCCACCCGCCGGCCACCCGCGCACCCAGCCCGCTGCCAGCCTCCCACCCGCTCGCCCACCCCTTCCTCAGCAGACCCGCTGCTTGCCCCCAGGCCACCTGCCCGTTCCCTGACCCCCAGCTGACTGCCAGTTGCCCACCTGGGTCCCAGGGCCCACTCCCCAGCCAACCAAAGCCCACCATGACACCCAGCCAATCAGAAAAACCCCTTGAAACAGAGGGGAATTCTAAAAATAATTATGTGGCCCCAAAAGAAGGACCAACTCCTATTTTTAATCCCAACCAATATTCTAAAAATAATGAGGACAATTCAACAATAACCCCAGGAGATAAAAATAACTTGACCTACAGCCAATGGAACCAGGGGGATGCCAACAATCAGCTAGGCCTAGACTCCAACCAAAATAGCATTCCCAAGTCAAAAATAGAAGTGTTTAAAACCAAGAGCTGCCATCACCACCTGACCACCCATCCAGGAGAAATTATTGGCCCCAAGAAGAACTATCCAAAACCCCAACAGATTGCCCAGGAACAAGGGTTTGACCATCCCTTCAAACACCAATTCCCCAGTCCCATGACCAAACTTTTGGGGACTCCATTCCCCTGTTTTTACTCCCATTTGCAAAACTTTGCAAGTGGGGGCTCACTATAAATAAAGGATCTCCTCTCAGTAATAGCTTGTGCTATTATTGAGACTAATACCCTCAATAAAGTGAAATTTCTAACTACAACTACAGCTAAGCTTACATATCAAGCCCCTGCCAACTCTCCAACCCAGTGAAGATGAATCACCTCATCTTCACAGCTGTGCTCACAGCTTGCCTTGGTATTGGAGGCTACCAACAGAGTTCAGAGTTCTTTGGCCCCTCCACAGAAGGACTAGGTTATGACCCATACCACGACCCTGGCCAACTTAACTTACCAGAGGCGGCCAGGGTCCAGTGTTTGACATCTCCCCATTCAACACTCTCTATAGCCATGTATACGTTGGCTTACTACATCCTCACCTACTTTGCCGGGAGCTTTGGGCGTTTCAACATACACGCCAACGTATTTTGCTGGCTAATGACAGTATATCCCATAATCACCGCCTTGACGGGTTTCCAGTTCTCCAATTTGCTACCATACATACTCCAAGTGGTGCCCACCATTCTAGGGTATTACATGTTGGTGCCCTTGGTTAAGTTTGTTGCTTTCATCTTGGCACCTGCCTTGGTGATGATATGGTGTACCTCCCCAGATCTTTGGGACCATATTTCCCATTCATTTCACCATTTTGGTGCCAACCCTGATCAGTTCATGCATGTTTTTGAGGACATCCCCGGACGGGCCCAAAATATCCTCGCCACCAGTAAGAACGTTGTGAGGAGTCTTACCTGTGATGGCCTTGGGTTTCCTGCCCTCAAATCAGCCCCCCAACGCCCCCAGGTTTGGTCTGCCCAATGCCCCTTCCCTCCGAGGACCCAATTGTCCTGGTCCAAGAAGAAGGCTTTGGTACCCAAGAGTCTGCCCCCAAGTGTGCTTCCTGGCTACTTGGCAGAATGATTTTGATGCACTTGGACTCATACTTTCCCCATCTATCCGCTGTGTCCTCCCTATGGACGCCCCTTTGAGCGGCCATACCAGTCTTGCACTGGATGGTGCCCTGGTGGGTCCTTCCCCCAGGATGGGAGCCAAACTTAGTTAGTTTAGCCCCCCTCTCTCACAAGCATATTCTTACAGGCTGCAGGTAGCATCAAAGCTACAGGTTTCCTTGTACTTTCCTAGTATTATAATGCTTGGAATATCATCTTGGTGGATGATAAAACACCTCAATCTGCAAATTTCTGGCAAATATTAACAGCTATTCACCCCTGGTGTTACTGAAAACTCTATATCAGATATGTTTTGTTCTATAAGCAGCTTTAGTTCACCCTGATCTGACTTTGGTTTGTCCATCTCAACAGCTCTGAAAGGTACAGTATGGCAGCTGGAATCTGGGAGGCCAACATTAAGTTCATCCAAGGAAACAGCTGTATAGCTTGCATATACCCAAAAAATAAAAAACATTTACAATCAGTAGAGATAAGGGAGAAAGAGAAAGCAGCAAAAAACCTAGAGGCATCAGCACAAGAAGTATAGAGGAAGAACAAGCACGTGGGGCAGCCAAGAGATACATGGGAAGCAGAAGAACCCCTGAACGATGGCAAGACAAGGAACCCCCTTTCTCCTTTAAAGATTAGATGTGACATCCAAAGTTTTATAATGATGATTTAAAATATAGGATGCTGGTGAACAAGATAGTCTATTCAGCTTGTCTCGGTTTACTTTTAAAGCCGAAGTGGAATCGATTTGATTTTGAATAGCCAACGATCTAATGGCATCTTACAGTAGCTTTGTTTATGACGTCATATCGATCAAGAGACTTAAGAGGACTTTTTCTTCGAAAGTTTAATCTTGAATTACGTAATAATCCCATCATTTTCTTTAAAAGGTGGGTCATGAATTGGATTTTTAGGGGTGCATAGCGGGTTTCGGTACCCAAGCTTGGACTCAGCTAAGCCATCGGCTATTGGGTAAAAGTCGGGCCAGGCACCAATAAGATGATGACACTCCCTTAAGATAGATTGGTGAGTAAATTTGAGTGGCATGATTTTTAATGTTTCTGGCTTTAGACTGGAATAAATTATCAGTTTAAAGTGAAATCAATTGGCATGAGTTGTATTGGCTCCCCATTTCCACCGCATGGCAATAAATGCTAATTAAATTCATCTTTTTTAATCGGATGTTATTAAGTCATGTAGCCCAATTATATGCAGTTATTGTTGCATTTTTAATCGAAGCGATTTGAAGTTGAATATATTTCTAATCATAACTAGGGTTGTCGAGATGTTGAGCCGCTATTTATAATCCGAAACGATGGTATTTAAGGTGGAGCAAGCCCAAGACTTCAAGCAAAATGTCAACCGAAAACAAGAAACAAGGAACCATGGTGATCGACTACGAAAGTAAGAACAAAGCGTGGTATGGACTAACGTTTAGGGGTCAATCAGGTCCTGAAGTATGTATATGCTAATGCCATCGAGGGCGATGCAGAATCAGTTTTGAAAACCATCGATACCTTCTGCTACGAGCATCAATGGTGCATGAACGTGGGGGACGTTAAAGGGCCGATTGTCAGGGATGTGATTGCTGAACACAAGCCCAAGGTGATCGTGGAGCTAGGGGGGTACTATGGCTACTCGGCCATCATGTTCGCCAATTTCCTGAAGAATGACCCCGATACCATATATTATACCATTGAAATCAACCCCATACTGGCGTGCGTGATTGAAAAGACGACGCGTTTTGCAGGCCTTGGCGACAAGGTGCGCGTTCTCACCGGGAATCTGAGCCAGAACCTTGAGGTTCTCAAGAACAAATACGGTATAAGTCAAGTCGACATGTTGTTCCTGGATCACATCAAAGATGCCTACCTTTCAGATTTCCTTCTTGCCGAGGAGCGGTGCCTGTTTCATAAAAACACTGTTATTGTGGCCGACAACGTCATTACTCCAGGCGCACCAGACTACCTCGCTCATCTGATGGATCATCCCCGCTTTTCTTCTAAGCTCATTAAGACGGAATTAGAATACTCCTTTGGTATGGAGGAAGATGGGATCCTAGTCTCTGTTCCTGTACAAAAGCCCATCGCTGTTTAACACTTTCTTTTGCTGAGCCCAACCGCAAGCTAATAAAACCATATATTCCATTTTGACATCCCCTAAACATCAGTAAAGATCCGTACCAACGGGAAATCCACCAAGAGTGGGGAAGCAAGACTATAAGGACCGCTTTCATCTAGATTGTAAGCTTTTCGAGTATGTAATCAGGGATATAGATGTCAAAGCAGACCTCTTGTTGAAGGGAATATATTTAGACTATATGAAGTTTGGTCCTTGGGAAGCAATAAATGCATACTCTTCAAGGTAGAATCCCCTCATTGAAAGAAAAATAAGTAAATTCCTAGATCCACTGTGTCTTGTGGCTCAGAAGTTTACCCGCTCCGTAAAATCCACCCACGACCAGGTTTCCAATTAGACGTTCGGATTGTTAGAAATAGGCAGTTGGTGATAACTGTGGACACTATAAGCTGATATCGGATGTAGCAAATGCTTATAGCAAGGAAGAGTCAAGGGTCTACTTGGCTACACTTGTTGCAGCCAATCAAAATAAGGCACGGAGGAGAGGAAGGATTTATCAAACACTTTAATAAAGCAAGCTTGATCAAGGGTTTATAGTTTCCCAAATGCAAGATTTAGAATTGTGGTGAACATTCTTGTATTCGCATAGCTATAAATTCAAAGGCTACAATCTAGACTCATAGTGGAAAGGGAACTAAACAAGCATGTACTGCACAGCAGACTGTCAAGAGTAAATAAAGCATTTATGTTGTTTATGATTTGTTTCCTTTTAGTTAGCTACTTGGATCCAGCCTAGGGCTACGGCAGATCTGTACTGATGGCTGCTTTTTTATAAAGTAGCCATCCGTTTCAGAGCAGGAAACGATTCTTGAAAATCATACCCAGTACAATTTTCTTGGGATGGTTTCCATCCCATACCACTGGTGGCAGATTGTTTTTCAGATTCTTTTAAAATTAACAAAAAAATTTCCTTTTGACTTTTAAAATGTATAAAATATATGAAAATAAAAATTGGAAGTTTAGAAAAATTAAATTTTTATTAAAAAAATATATGTAAATATGCTTTGGCTTCCAGAGGAGTAAAAGCTGCTCTCACCTTGTGATGTTTTTAAGAATGTCATATTCCCCTAACTTAGGGGAACCTGAAATACAAAAATGTTACAGATGAAACGTGCTGATTACAGCAAATACCTTATTCAGCACATTTTTGATCGACTGCAGCCCTAATCTGGACATGATATCTCTGCTTGGAATGTGCTTTTATTAAGTGACTATCATAATTTGAATCAACATCCCAGTTGGCATGCTCCAAGCTTAAATTTTGACTTTTAAAGTTTGGAAATTGACAAGCGCGTACTGGTCAGCAGACTGTCAAAAGCAAACAAATCATTCACATTGTTCATGATTAGTTTCCTTTTAGACAGTCTGCCTAAATCTGACACCAAGTCCCTTGCTTGGAATGCGCTTTTTAAAAGATTTATTTATTAACACAAATAAATAAATATTTAACTGCAGATAATAAATTTTATCAGATATGGTTTGGTAAAAGGAAAGGTGTGTAAGGCAGGCTGCCAAAAGAGCAAAGCTGTGCTACACTCAGCTTCACTCTTTTACAGCAGCCAATTGGTATGTGTTTCCAGTTTATTGCTGGTAATTAGCTTTTCTTGAAGGTGGAGGTATATATATATTTACAATGTTTTTAGTCATGGTTATAAAATCTTAGCACAAATTAATTACTATAAAGCTATGAGTGGTGGGTAGGGTACCAAAAGATTACAGTTGTTCTACAATCAGCTTTTTTATAGCTGCTCACTGGTATTTTTCTGTTACCTGAGCAAAAATTCTTTGATTAGTTCAGCAAAAAATCTAATTTTGTTCATTATTCTAGATTTCTTTGATTATTAGTGGTACATAAAGTTATAGTTTTTATTATAAAAATGATAATTGTTTTGTTTGTGCAACTTTCCTTGGAGAGGTATAAGGAGATGCTATGCAACCATCTCTATTACTCAATCAGCAAGGTCTTATTTTATAATTTTTTACTTTTATTATGAATTATACTTTTGACATATAAGCAATGAGAGATTGAATAATTCTTGCATTATCTTGAAACTACAATATTTTTGAAATATTTTTTATTTTCAATAACAATTTTTGACTTCCAAAGGACAAATCAATACCTTTCTTTAAATTTTAAGCATTTGGTATAAATATATATTTTTCTCTGTCTTAGCTGATATAGTCTATAGTCAAACCCATATAATACTATTTTTTAACTGAAACATGTATGTTTGATTTAGTTTGTCATACAACTTTTTTTGTTTTGAAATGTTTATCTTTTATATTGTATATCTAAAATTATTATTTTTTATGCCCTTAGATGGCACTTATCAGCTTATACTTTTTACTTTTTAGCAGTATCTGAGTTAGTTGGTGACATCCCCTAAAATATTTTAATATTTTTTTATTTGCCTGGGTTTAATTTCTGACATGTTTATTTTTATAATCTATACCAAAAAGATCAGGAATAAAAACTAGCTCAATTAATTTTTTCTTTAGTGATGTATTAAATCTTTAGGGTGTTACTTTTGGTAAGTAAACAACAAAGTAGCTTTGAAGATAGAGATCTTTATAATAATAAGGCAAATGCAATCAAAATAAAGACATCTATAATAAAACACTTTTTTAAAGTACAGTAGTTTTAAAAGCTATGGCAACAACCGAAATGAACTCAGATTTAAACAAAATCCAACTAGCAGGTTAAAATATACACTCCGTTAACAGGGATTTTTGGCGCTAATAGGCAAAATGGGTCAACACAGCAACAAAGTGCTCACGCGCAAAGCGAAACCATTCAAAATGAAATCCAAAATACATGGATTCACAAACAAAATGGTGTGAGTTGGCTTTTGGTGCACATATGTTTACTATGTGAATTGGTGACAAAATACACCCACACATGGTGCATCAAAACTCAATCCAAAAACAAAACACAATAGGAACTCAAAAAATAAACGAAATCACTCACGCAGTTTGTGCAATGGATTATAATCAAGAATGATACCAAGGTATCTAAAATAAAGCACACAATCTGAAATATAAATTTTAAAAATATTGTGTTGGGTGCTTAATTTGGCAAAAAATATGAGAAAATGGGTGGAAATTATTTTGGGTATTCAAAAACAGGCGTTGTAAACCAGAAATAACTAATTAAGAAATAAAAAATCTATAATTGGGATATTAGGTGGGAAAACCTCTAATGAAATATCCATATTCAGATAAAAGCAAAAATTAAAATTAGGGAGTAACTTAATTAAAATTTATTTAGTATTTTATTAAATTTTAAAATAGAAGGAACACAACACCAGAGTACCAATGCACCCGTTGTGCGCCGTGGTTGTGGTTGCCCCCGTGGGTCAAAGAATAGACTCAGTACAACACAAGTGCCTACTAAGGAGGGAGGCAGAAGAGGAGAGTTCCATAGTGACACTGCACTGACACAGCCGGTTCAAGGAGCACAAGCTGCTAGGGTGCGGAGCATAAACCCTTGGGTCCCCAAGCTGACCCGGAAGCCCACCAAGGTCACCACTACCAAAATGGTTAGAAACAAGGAGGTAGAACTTACTTTGTATGTGTTTGACGCTGTGTGCCAGCAAGAGTTGGTCCCATCAGCCATGCTGGAGAAGGTGAAGCATGTACTTGATACTAGCTATGAGCCATACATAAGCAATGGCAATCAGGAGGACGGCAAAGAGCCCGAGTTCTTTCAAACTGATGAGGGACAACTGGTGCGCAAGAAGGTGACAGCCTTCTACAACAAGGTGCTTATGCCCTGTGCCTTGCCCAATGCCAATGAGTCAATCCCCACTGCTAAAAAGCCCGCTCAGAAGCACATCCCCAACACCAAACGCATCATCCTGCTTAATCTAATGCATGAATCAGGCAATTACAAGGCAGCTGCAGCCATTGTCAGGGTGGATCCCAAGTACGCCTCAAAGACCTTCAACAAGTTCCTCAACACAGGTCAAGTCCTTGCCGTGGAGAAATCCTTGCGCGTGTTGACCATGCTCACAAAGGAGCAAAAATGGGCAATCCGCCAGTGGATAACCCAAGATTGCCATCTTGAACTGGCAAATATACAGGCCATGGTCAAGTCCGCTTTTGGGGTTGAGGCCTCAATTTCCTTCTATTATCATTTGGTCAAGGGAATGCAATTTTCCTGGAAAAAACTTGGGGTATCCCCATACAATCAGAACAGCCCAGCCAATATTGAGACCTGGAGAAAATACGCAGAGGCGTATACTGCCCTAAAAGCCAAGGGGACAGTCAAATTTTACTACATTGACAAATCAGCATTTGCCTTGTCAATGCACAATGGGTATGGGTATGTCCCCAGAGGCTCCAATGACGGGATGGCTTGGCGTACTGCAGTCCGCGCCACAGCCTATTTGATGGTGGATCTCCTTGGTCCAAAGGGGGTTGAGCTCTACCAAATGATATTGGGATCTCACAATAGCCGGACCTTCCTATCATTCCTCTGATTGGTCCAGGAGCACCTGAGGCGCACAAGCCCGGGCTTCACCAACGTAATTGTGCTGGACAACGTTGATCTCCACAAGGTGGCAGATATTCTTGAGGAATTCCCAATGAATGACACCAGCGCTGCAGTGGGCCCCCAGTAATTGGCCACGGCAAATTTGCGCCTTCTCTTCCTCCCTGCCTATTTGCCCTTCCTAAATCCCATTGAGGAAGTCTTTGGGTGGCTCAAACAAGTTGTCAAGAAAGGAACCCCAACTGGGACAGAGGACCTTTTTGATTTGCTGCAGGCCAGGATCCATACCCTCCCAGCTGAGACCGTGACCAAATTCTATGGCTACACTGATTCATTTATCCCCGCGTGCCTTGCAAATCAGCCAATCAATTAAAGGCTTAGCTTATCCCACTTTTTTATATATCCTCTAATTTACTAATCAAGATTCATTAACTAACCTTTTATATTTATATGTTTCCAAGCCCACAATCACATTCAGCAGCACCATCAATGAAGGTTAGTAATTTATTTATTCATAATCATTTTTATTATTGCATCCAAGGGTATCCCAAACGCTTGATAATGGATTAAGCAAACACATCAATATCATTCTTGGCAAATAAATATAAAAAGCAAACTAAAAAATAAATGTAAATCATACAAATTAGAAGTAGATTTTATTGACATATATTATATGCTTTTATGAAAACCATTTCCCAATATATTTTGCAAAACTGGCTTGCTGAAATAAAAATTATAAAATTTATAATAATAAAAATAATGTAAATTGTAATAAAATTTATTGGAATCATATTTTTATTGTGTGCGCCTATAGTGAGTCCTTTGGTATGTACCCACCCTGCAATGGAGGTGGCGCACAACCTCCACCGCCACACCATGGACGGTGAATACACCCTGGTTAAAATACTCTCCCCTGCTGGTGAAAGGCAGTAGGGTCAGGTGGGAGTGAAGCAGCAGCTTTTCAGGCAGAGCTGCAAACCCGTATATCCCAGCAGGACCAGGGTGTCCTGGATAACATGGTCAACTGAGTCATATCCGTGGGGGACCTTCTTCCCGTTGAGAGCAAGTTGGGCCTTGTTGATCCCCAGAAGGACCCCGTCCAGGTCCTCCACGCTGGTGCTCATTCTGAAGTAAAACAGGAACCCCAGGTAAACCACCAAGTGAAGCCTTTGCCCCGCAAAGGCTTCTGTGAACTCACACATCTTATTGTAGACCGCGCTGATCTTCTTCTTGTGCTTGGTTTTTCTGAAGGTAAGATCCATAGCTTCTGGGACCCCCGTCTTGTCGGAACTCCAGGCCAGCCCAAAGTCTGCCAGGAGGATTTTAGTCTTCTTCACGGCTGTTGCATCCGCAACAGCCAGTTTTTCTACCGCGCGCCCAAAGTTCTCCAGCAAGTAGGACAGGGTGTGCCCCACCGGGAAGCAGAAGCAAGCAGCCGCATAGACCTGGCCCATCTCCAGTATGTTCTTGAATGGGAGCGTCGCCAGGACGTCCCAAACAAGCTCAATGGAGTTTACACAGTAAACTCCACTGAGGGACACTGGGTCCAGGCGGACCAGTTGAGCATCCTTGTAGGCAGTAACTGCCCACTTGAATGCCCCCTCTTCATGTGTTAGCCCAGCCAATGCCTCCCTGGACATTGGGAATGCACTGTGAATCCTATCTTTGAGCTCCCGCAAGACAGGGGGGACAGGAAAAACTGCTTTGCCATGTGAGTGGCAAAATTTGAGTAGAAGGTGGGGGGGACAAAAGGAACCAGGACCTGGTGGAGTTTGCCACCAACATCTTCAAAAAAAGGTAAGTATTTATGAATTTTTATTAAATTTATTTTCTTAGGTTACCTTCTTGGGTTTCTTCTTTGCTGGCAGCTTTGGCAGGCTTTGCCATCCTTGGCGCAAGCAGCTGTGCAGGCATCACAGTGTCCTCCTTGCGGGCCCTCTTGGCGGGTTTGAGATGTGCATACATCTCAGAGCCGTCCGTCCAGACAGACGGCGCAGAAAGGGCGTAGGACTTGAATTGTAAGCCATCCACATCTGTCTTCTGGATGTTGAGTAGGCGCTCTATTGTCTTCTCAGGTGTGTCCAGTATTTTGGTCATGAGTGACTTGGCAGACACCTTTTCAATTTTTTCCCCTTCAAGGACAGCAGACTTCCCCTTTTCCTTGACCTTGCGGTCAATTTCTTTGATTTTGGCAATTGCCAAGTCAAGGTCTTTTAGAAGTTTTTCCAATTCGCTCATTGATTTTTTACTAACCTTTTCATATGTTTTTATAGCTTTCACCCCAATAAACTATATGTTATTTTGATACAATTGCCTCTTTGTTTATTCCTTTTTGTTTTCCCATTTACTACATTATCCCATCTTTTTACCCATTTTGTATATGAATTACATACATCTCAATATGTGTTGTTTGCTTTGTGTGGCATTGTTTCCCTGGTTACCATATTATTTTTGGTGCTTGACACAGCCCCTTGTGAAAACATTAACAACAATTTGGTGATCAGCTAAAATTGAATTAGAAAATTATAGTGTTAACTGTTTTTAGATAAAGTTGTTACTGATCCAAATTCAAAACCTTAATGATAAACTTTAAGCCAATCAGGAGCCGAGTGATAAAGTGATTGTTGTGACATAAAGGGTCATTCAATAATTCTTTGATGCATGTGCGCTAATGAATATTATTAGCTGGATGTTTTGTCATTGTACGCCATTGCCGCTGTGGTGAGTTGTTGATGGACTAGTGTTAACTCAGTAGCTGATTGGGCACTAGTCCATCAGCAACTTGCCACAGCGGCAATGGCGTGCAATGGCAAAACATCCAGCCAATCATATTCATTAGCGCACATGCATCAAAGAATTATTGAATGACCCTTTATGTCACAACAATCACTTTATCACTCGGCTCCTGATTGGCTTAAAGTTTATCATTAAGGTTTTGAATTTGGATCAGTAACAACTTTATCTAAAAACAGTTAACACTATAATTTTCTAATTCAATTTTAGCTGATCACCAAATTGTTGTTAATGTTTTCACAAGGGGCTATGGTTTGGTGCTAAAAATAACTGTGTTCTGGATCTAGATACACACCATAGTAAATATATGATTTTATAGAAATAAGCTGAACATAAAGAATAAAACCAACTATAAGCAAAGAGAACATGAACAATTGAAATTCAAAATAAAGATAATATAAATATAAAATGTTTGGTGACAGGGGGTTTATTGAGGCGGGGGGAGTGATGCCTAGGAGGCAGAATAATGCAGGAAGGAAGACATAGAGGCAGTGCTGGCCTGGGGGGTCTGGGATTGGGTGGGTTGGGCTTGCGGGTTAGGGGTGTTGGTGGTGGGGGTGGAGGCAGGAGGATTTTGCATGATGGCCGCCATATACCGCTTGTTGTACTCCTCATTGGTCATTGGCTGGATAGGCTGGTTTGTGCAGTTGCCGAGGTGGAAGGCGCTTATCCTTATGTGATTGGCTGCCCATGTTCACATGGAAAACCATTTGCGCAAACAAGTCAGCCATCATTTGGCGACCAAAGAGAAAATTGTGATCAAGGACCCCAAGATAGAGGTTGTTGAAAGCCTGAGGGCGGCGCTCCCATAATGTGGATCCCATGTTAAAGAAGACAACATCTCCCAGATGAACGTCAGCATGGCTGGCAGGGTAGACTGAGGCCTGGTGCCTGCGTCCCTGGATGGCCTTGAGGGCAGTGGAGCTTCCCTCCATCTGGTGGCTCAAGAAAACCCGGTATTTGGAATTTGAGCCATCCCAGGAGTCAAGCAATCCACTGAGGATGTGGCCGTACAAGTACCCATCAATGAAATCAGGGTTTGTCTAATAATAGACAAAACCCTTGGCTGACACAGCCAGAAATGCACTAATAAACGTCCCCTTCTTGACCTTCTTCCTTCCTTTTTGAGTGGTGGCTCTTCCTTGCTCACCAAAGTCATCAAAAGCTAATGATAGCTTGTAGTAGGAGATGAAAATGACATCATCTGACAGAATAGTCAAGCAACAGACCAGGGTTGATTCAATTGTGTTGTCATATGGGGAATCCTCAGCGCCATCCCATTGGTTGCCGGCAAAATTTGTAAGAACCCTAATTGAAGCCACCTTTCCGTGCATCCAGAGCTGCACCATGCGCTCAGACACCCAAATGCCATGGTGAGCAAGTTGCTTCCGGACCTGGGTCAAGGGAAGCTTGGGGTCCTGCTGGAGGAGGTCAAGCATGATTGGGTATGCCTCAGTTATCTGGGACTTGAGGGCCTTCTTGGGCTTCTTGGCCGCCCCGATCTGATTCCCTCTGTTCATCATGCTGTTGAATTCCCACATGACAGTAGCTCGGGTAAATTGCAATTGGTCAGCAATCTGATCCCAGGACAGACCCTGCAGGTTGAGAGCCACAATTTCCTGAAGAATTTAGGCAGTGATGATTTGTTGCTTGGGGCGCTGGGCGGGGGGAGCTGAAGCCTGATTGGCTGAGGGAGGGTAGGTTGGGTGATGGCAGGAAGTTGTTCTAAATTGAGGTTGCCATCCTGATTGGTTGGTTGGTGGGCAGCTTGTGCAGGGGTGGGTGTGGGAGCGGGGGCAGCACTAGACACAAAGTGACTCTCAAACAAGTCAAAGCCATATGGGTCAGGGGACAGTAACAGGTCAGCTTCCTTGTTACCCGTCTCAAAGGCTTGGGTGTAAACAGGTGCCTCCACGTTCTGAGCCTTGCCTCCATTGAAGCTGGCTTGGCTGCTGGTGCGGTTGAAAATGTTGCTGTTGAAAACCATCTTGAACTAAAACCTAGGATAAAATCACTAAAAGTAGAAGTTTAAATTTTATGATTTATTTTTATTGTAATCTTGAGCCCATATTTGGAAGGTTCTCAAAACCATTCCATACAAATCTGGAGCCATAAAAATGGATAAAATGCCTCTGTTTCTAAATTAGATAGCTGTTGATTGGCTGTTAAACTGTTATTTTTCTATTTTAGGCTGCTCATACTACACATCTTGTGTGAGTTCATTTCATTTTGTGTTTGTGTAATCTCACTTCTAGAGTACTTAGATTTTGTTTCATTTTAGTCCTTCTGTTGGTGTCTCATATGATTCCTGATTGGATTATAATATACTCCAGAATAGCATCCATCCATTTCACTTGTTGTGTCAGTTCATTTTGTTTGTGGTTTGAACTACACCACTTGATGTTTGATATAATTTTGTATAATGGGCAAGTGAAAATTTTTTTTGGTTTGAAATTTCATTTATTAACTGACACTATTTAAATTATTTGAATCCTGAATCTCGCGCGACTTGGATTTTGTTTAAATCTGAAATGATTTTGTTTAAATCTGAGTTCATTTCAGTTGTTGCCATAGCTTTTAAAACTACTGTCATATAGTTGGTCTTTGACACTTTAAAGTTAAAAAACTTTTTTGCAATAATGTCAGATGGATCTAAAACCAAAAAAAGTTGCCAAAAACTTTCTTTCAGCTCCATAAATAAAATAATCTAAGCATAGGACTTGCTTAAACCATTTAACAATTCCAGAGTAATAACAATATGTAGTTTTTGGTAGTAAAACTTTGCAAAGAACAAAAGGTAAATTTTTAAAATAAATAAGTCAAAAAAATAAAAGTAAGATAATCAAGATAGATAATAGTTAATTTTAAATCAAGTGAAATGTTTCATTTTAATATTTACTTGAAGAAAAGTATTTAAGTGAAAGCTGGATCAAAAATGATTAGAAAATATTGGTAGCATAATGATCCTAGAAATACTCACCATACACAAATTTACTAAAAAAATTGTTAAAAAAACTCACCCAACCCAAGATCATCTTCAAGCCAAAATCTTGAGGTTTAAACTTAGGTTAGTAAATTTGAAAGAAAAAATTACCCTGCCCATGAGCAGCTTCAGAGTGAAAACTAATATTAGGTAGTTAGCACAAAGTTCTCAACAAACCCCAAGATCTGCTGCAGTAAAAACTGGGCACTTTTTAAAAAAAATGTTAGTAATCAGTAAAATGACTTTCCAAACCAAGATCTGCTTCAGGGCAAAAGTCTGGTTTTTCAAATCTACTTTGGAAAATTAGTAAAAATAAATTTACCAACCCCAGGATCTGCTACAGACTAAGCCCATCTGAAAGGCTTTGAAAGTTAGTGGTTTATTTTTGAAAATAGTTATCTGAAATGCAGCTTGGTTAAAAAATATTAGTGATTCAAAACATTATTTACCATCCTTATGATTAACTCCAGGGCAAAAATCTGGATTTTTTTTAATCTAGGCTAGTAAATTTGAGAAAAAATAACTTACCCACCCCAAGATCTGCTGTGGATCAAGTCCATCTCAAATTGGAAAGAAGGTTAGTAATTTTAATGAAAAGCATACCTGATTTGCAGCTCTAATTTGTTTTTTAATTGAATTAGTTTTTTTAAAAAAAATTACTACCTTTTTAATTCAAAGTTAGCTTCAAACTTTTTAAAATATGCTTAACTTGACTATCCTTGATATACTATGATTAATACAGTTAGTATTATGTATATATTTTGAAGCTTACCTTAAGTTTGAAGTGAATTTATAGATTTTGAGTTAAAAAAGTTAGTATTGTGTTTAGTGAAGGCTTACCTGGATGCTTGGTTGAGCATCTTACACTTCTAAGCCAATCAAACTCAAGAGTTTAAGCTTTTAAGAAGCTTAATTTATTTTTAAACTGATGATCTAACCATCATGTAAAATTTCGTGGGACTACTTTACATCTTAAAGTAGATATTTATATTAAAATTTTTATGCAAGCTTCACCCAAAAGCCTCCAAAGTCCACCCCAACAGCATTTCCCGTCACACTGGACTATCACTTGTCCGGAAGCCTATCAGCTCCGCTGGCCACAGGGCAGCCTGACAGGCTGCCAAAAAAGCCTATTGGTGGACTCCCAAGGTTGAATAAGACAAGCGTGGTGTGGCGGATGGGATGCCAAAAGAACAAAGCTGAGCTTTGCCCACTTTGCTCTTTTACAGCATTCTGCCTGGGTACGCGTCTAGGTATCCTAGTTGGGTCACATTTTTTCTTTATTTAAGTGTCAGGGACCCACTTTGCGGGGAATAAACTTCCCAGCTGATGGGCTAAGGCCCCTACATTTAAGCCTGCTATGACTGAGCCAATAGGAACCGTGACCATTGCAAGATGCCCAAGTTGTCCTAGATAGGCAAACCTTCCAAACATAGAACTGAATTGCCCTAGAAGATAGTAGCCCACCAAATACATCAAGAGGTAAAAGGAGGCGTAAGGTCTAACCAAGGTAGGTTCTGTGGGTGGGGAAGCAAACAAACGGCTGTAGTGGAATTTACGTCCCCAATGTCCAGAAGGATATTTGAACTATCTATTGGCAAGGGATTCCTTCTGGTGGGAATCATCTGGGGAGGAATTATACCAGTCTGTGGTTGGAGTTGGGTTTTCCAAGGTGAACACCTTGGACAAGAAGTAGGCTAGAAACCAAGATAGGAAGAGAATTCCTCTCATGGCTTCAGAGAAGGAGTGTTATCAAAAATGGATAATTAGCTATAAGAGTAATAATCTTTATTGTTGGAACAATTGTAAAGAATAAAAGGTAGGCACTTAAATAGCCTTAAGATCAAGGCTGAGGTATTGGAATGGAGTTTGAGGGAAATAAGAGGGATTTTTATGAGTTTATCATGTAAAACTTACCAATTTCAGGTATTGGATACAATGATTCATAATAATAACCATTCCAAGTTGCTTACATAGAAAGAGCCACAAAGATCTTTTAACATACAAGTTAATTAAGTGGAGTGCACCAGGAAGATCCAATATGCGGTAGTACGGAGCTATGCCTAAAGGCAGAGAAAGCGGGTTTAAAATTTGTTTGAGAGCTAAGATCAGCCAATCAAACGCTGAGCGCTAAGTGACGTAAACCTGCTTAATATTAACCTTTTCAATTTTGAAAGGCTTTTTGAAAGCAAAAAAAATTGAATGGAATGTTCATAAATAGGTAAATCAATGTTTGATGAAGATCTGATACTAACGTTGCATTCTTTAGCAGAGTTCAGGGTTTGAATCCGGTTTCCAAAGCTTCTGAGACCAACCATATCATTGTGAAGTGTATTGGGTGAAGTTTGTGAATTTAAATCCTTTGAATAAGAGTTCTGGTGCTGGTTGGTAAACTTGTTGTTATCATGTGTGTGAATAAGATTCAAGTAGGCAGGGAAAGAATCCCTGACATTAAGTCAGTGGTCTTTTAAAACTATTTTTGCAAGCTCTAGTTGGTAAAAGGAAAGATGTGTCAGGCTGGCTACCAAAAGAGCAAAGCTGTGCTACGCTCAGCTTCACTCTTTTACGGCAGCCTGCTATTATGTGTTCCTGGTCTCATACCTAGTAAAAAGGTTTTAAAAGATGCAGCCTCCTTATGGTTTATTGGTAAAAATTATTTAGATTTGTTAATGAAAAATATCAGAAATCAATGAGAATATAAAGTTGAGCGGTGACAGGCTACCAAAAGAAAAAAGCTATGCTAACTCAGCCCTATTATTCACAGCTTCATACTGTTATTTTTTTCTTTTTCTCTAGCAGAAATACCTTTTTGGTAGTTAAGTATGTCTTTTTTAAATTTGTTTACTATTCTGGTTGTTAAAAGATGATTTAATGATATCTAAAGCATTTTTTAATATAAAAATGATAGCTTTATTATGATTGCTACTTTTAATTAGAGAAGTATGGGTGTATGCTTTTTAAATACTCTATTACACTATTATCAAGGCTTTATCAGAGGTCTATAACTTTTATTATGCTTATTTTTTGACATTTAAGAGAATGGAGATTAAAAAAAGTACTTTTAAGAGCTGTTGAGATACACAGACAAACCCAAACATATAACACCAATTTTTCTCACATAAAAAATCAACAATTTATACATGTTAAAAATAAAATTAGCCCACTTAAGATTTGTTTTGTGCATAACTTTTGTGTGTTCAGCACTTGGTTTTGGTTGTCTATCTCAACATCTGAGAAAAAGTACTGTATTTTTATCCACATTGTGAAACTGCAGCCCTTTTAAATTCTTTATTTTAAGTATATATTTTGAACTCCAATGGACATTACAATACCCATGCTAATAAAGATCAAGTACATGTTATAAAAATCTCTTTGATTCCTGAACCATTATTTTGTAGGTTATAAGATTAATATATTCTTTTTGTAGTATACCTTTTTACTAAGATACAGTCTTATTTGTTGGTGACTGCATATTTTATTGATAACATATTGATCTTAATTTACTTTTTAAATATGAGTTAAATTCTATGTGGTACTCTGATTTTTGATATTATTATTTCCTATTTTTGATAAGATAGCATCTGATTTTGTAGATCTAGATGATAAAAGTTTAAAGGAAGTCAAAGAGATTACCTTAATAGTAAAAATTTGAATTTGGGTAAAAAAGAGCTAGTTGGATTAAAAAACTAAATTGGAGAAACAGTTTTTTTTGTTAAAATATCTATTTAAACTAAAAACTTTACCCACCCCAAGATTGGCTTTGGCATAAAAATCTGGGAGTACCTAATCAAGTTTAGTAAATTTAGAAAAAATAGCTTACCTAAATCAAGATCTGCTTGTGGGCAAAAGTCTGGTTTTTTAAATCTAGGCTGGTAATTTAGTGAAAAAACTTACCACCCCAAGATCTGCTGTAGACTAAGTCTATCTAAAAGGATCAAAGGTTAGTAGTTTTTTGAAAATGATTACCTGATTAAATGCAGCTTTGTTTAAAAAAAGATTAATGAATCAAAACATTACTTAAAAAACCTTAATATACTTTAGGGCAAAAATCTGGCTCTAAAATCTAGGTTAGTAAAATTGATTTTCTAAAAATGACTTACCCACCCCAAGATCTGCTATGGACCAAGCCCATTTAAAAGGATTTGAAGGTTAGTATTTTTCAGTAAAAGCTTACCTGAAATGCAGAATCAAATTGAACCTTTAATGAATTAGTTTTTTTTAAATTAATACCTTTATAAAGAAAAGTTAGCTTTGAATTTTTTAAAAATATGCTTACCTTGAGTATCACTGATCTACTATGCTTAAAACAGTTAGTATTATGTGTATATTTTGAAGCTTACCTTTGTTTTGAAGTGCATCTATAAGTTTAAAGTGAAAAAGTTAGTACTTTGTTTAGTTAAGGCTTACCTTGCTTAGTCAATACTAATCTTATCTTCTTGGAGGAGAAATAGACTGATTGACTAATCATTGCTCATGATGTCATTTATAACTCCAATGGTTATCAGTAAGTTTATAAGTAGAATTTTAAACATCTTACCTTAATATCAAACTGTATCAATTTACATCCACCTCCTATATTTTTTACTTTAATTTCAACTGCTGCAGGCTGGAATTGTTATGAATGACATTTCAATACTTGTATTGAAAACCCAAGATTTGAACCCCAGTTCCCTGAAGGCGGATCAAACCCTCCAGGACGGTCCAGGACCCGCCAATCTGTTAAGTCACAGGCTCAAATTGTTAAATTACTCTGCAACCTGCCGGCCTACTACGGAGGATTCCCTGAATGGTTGTTGGACTGCCGCCAAACCAGTGCCAATGAAGACCCATAACTATGAAGGAGATGTAGCCTGGCTAAAGGAGGTTGGGGAAGGACCTACTACTATACCTGCCAACCTGCCAATACTGGAGTTTTGAAATCAACATTGGAAACCCTGGAATCAAACCTCAATCCTCCAAAGGCTACTTGAGTCACACAAAGTGGATGGGAAACCACCCACTTGTTAAATTGTAACCCTGAGTTGACAAGTTACTCTGAGACCCGCCAGTCTCCCAAGGACCATTCCCCAAATGGTCACCAGATTAATGCCAACCTTGAGCCACAAAAGATCCGGACCTATGAAGAGGTTGTACCTTGCCTTAAGGAGGTTAAAACAAAACCTATTGTTAACTCTGCCAATGACCACCAGCAACTGCCAGTCTTCCATCCAGAATGGGAAGTACAATTGAACTACTTAGGTGACATAGTGAACAGTGACAGTGGAATGAAGTATTGCTACTTCAATTCACCAGAGCAGGCACAACCTGGATCTGCCACCCTCAAGACTCAAAGCCAAGATCCATGCCCCGCCAGTGCCTTGTCTGCAAACCTGAACCCTGCAAAAATTGAAGAAGCAAAATCCCATGATATAAAAACCCCAGTGGTATGGTGATGACCACATTGTCATTTTCTATGATAAAGTTTTATGAACCTTTTGTTCAAAAAATATTACTTTACCTAGTCTCAGTGATCTTCCATCTCAACTCCATTCAAGTAGACCATCAGGCAACCGCCCCCTCTGGAGAGCAACATGCTGATCCTACCCAGGCACTATATTTTCCCCCAGGAGCCCCCTTTGGACCTTTGCATTCTACCAAATACCCACCCAACCCAGCCTACGCGGAGTACAACTTGGAGACCATCTTCATTGCTGACCCCTTGGCCAGGACTAGAGAAACTGAATACATAGGACGTGAAGGAAAGTGATACAAAATGCCACCAAGGTTGTTCAAAAACAATTACAATTATCTACCTGCCTACTTTGTTCCCATGACTCTGCCCTTAATCCCACAACCCAACCGCCCAATCAAGACCCCCACTGCTGCAGAGACTATGTCCACCCAACTGTTTGGAGTACTCTATATCACTTTGACAGGAATGGTGGATTCCATGGTCCCTACCTCTGGACCCTGGACCTTACTTGGGCAATCCATGTCTTACATTATCAAGTTAACACTCATTCTATGGTGGGCTTTACCTGCTGGCTTGGTCCAACCCCATCCTAAGCCGCCCAATGCCTCTACCTATGCCTAGTTTCCTGACAAGAATGCCGCAAGACACTGCAAAGTGTCCAACAACCCCTCCTGCGGCAGCATCACCCATCAGGACCTACCTACTGTATAGACACAACTGATAGTGTCGTTGGCCTTGATTGGACGTAAAAACTGGAAAGTTTTTCCAGGCTGACACTCAAGAAAAAGCTTCCCAAGCAACTCAAGTGGTTAATAAAGATTCTCCTTTGGGAATTTTAAGTTTTGAATGTTTAAGCTAATAATTTTGAGTTAAATTACCTTCCCTTTTTTGACGCTTGATTTTTGCTTGATGTCAAAAGCAAAACGGCAGTTACATCTCAAAAGTTATGTAACCGCCTTGGTTACCTCTTAATTTCAAAACTGTTGCAGATGTCCTGCTTCTGTTTGAAGTTTACCCAAACTCTCCCCTCTTATGTCTTCTGTTGCAGTTGCAACTTACTTTTCTATATAAATATACCCAACAAGGAAGAGTAGGCTTAAGCCAAAATTCTGTGTTTTCCCCTGTTTAAGATTAGAACTTCTTAATTTTAAACATTTTAAATTTAAATTTAAAACTTAAATTTTAGCTTTGAACTTACCTGTCTCTTTTTTTAAAAACTAAATCTTTAAAACTTACTTAGCTTTTCAACTTTGAAGTTAACAGTTTCTCTTTTTCTTAAAAAGCTCAACCTTTGAAATTCACTTAAATTTTTAACTTCATATTTAAATCAATCTTTTTACTATACTTCAATCCTCTAAGAATCAATTTCAAAGAGTTAAAACTTTAACTTTATGATTAACCTTTATTTGCCAGGATTTCTGGATATTGACTAAGTAACGGATTTGACCAATCAACACAGGCCAGCAGTTAGTTACTCTTAGGAATGGGTTCAAAAACCAATGCAGGCCGCAGGTTTATAGAACCAATGAATTGATGATCAAATCATATCCTGGCACCAACAAACTCATGCATTGCAATTAATGGACAGAAACATGCAATTACTGCACATTGATTAGTTCTCATCCACCAGCACCTCAATATGCACCTCATTATGATTACTATTCTAAACTTTATTTGTATCCTAGAACAAGAGGGCTGTCATAAGGACCGTCATCTGCATTATGTCTAGCAGAGTCCAACATGTACTGGGCTCCCAGGTCAAACACTCTAAGATAAAAGACTCTGAGCCTATTGTGTCATGAATGACAGTTCTCCCAAAATGGGTGGCAAACTCCAATTAGGAGAATCAAACTTGGGACCTGATTTTGATGTTTGTGAGGATACTGTGGACCCTTGGGCCGTCTGCCTGTTTTTTTTGCGGCTAGCCAACAAAAGAGCTGGAACAAGTTGTAATTTGAACCCGGATAATCAGCAAAATTTGCAGGTCAGTTGGGCCACAGATCCGTGGAGTATAGAGGAACAGCATAGGACAGTGATTAATCCAGGCCAGTCTAGATTGCTAGAAGTGTCAGGGATCCAGTCTTGGGCAGCTGGCCCATAGTTTTCTGGGGGTGATTTGGGCTGGTTTTTTGCGGGTAACACCCATCACAAGAGAGAGCTAACTTAAAAAGGTAGGAGAAGGACTTCCCCACCCAGGACCATGTGCTGGCAGCTGGGATTATAGTGTCAATCATCCCTGTGAGGATGATGTACACAATCCCAAATAGCTTGCCAGTGTGATCAGTTGGGAAATCAGGTGAGGAGAAGGGCATAGGCTTGGGGGTCACAGGTGGGTCTATGTGGAGTTTGTAAGCAGGAATGTAGTTAAACTTTCCTATAAACAATTTGGGTGTTGAGAATATCAACATGCCTTGATGGTTGTATCTAACTGCAGATTATATGCGGTCCAAAGTGTCAGGATTGACAATTCTCCTCCTCTGGAACCCCAGGCCCAAGAGCGGGAATCAACCCTGGAACCTGGACCCCCGGGCTGCTGGGCCTACTGACTGCGGGACCGCCTGCCCGCATTTTTCTGGGGTTGATCCCCTGCAAGCTGATACTGAAGATGATGGCCCATCCAGTGAAACAGATTAAGCTGAGGAAATTATTGCACTGAGTGGAGTGCCAATCACAGCACCTAATGGAGGCGCCAAAGCAACAACTATTAGCTTCATGAGTTTGAAGTCTACACCAGAAATCAATCAAGAGCCAACCCAAGGAAGAGGCACCGGCCTGCAACCTGGCCCCATGACCACAATGCTAGAGCAAAATAATCAAGTAGCTAAATTGGGAGTCTCAACCAATGAAAGAACTCCTGGGCCAGGCACCATTTTGCTGCCTTTAGACCCAAGTACCCAATTCCCCCAGCCCTGCATTTCCCAATGCCCTGATGATCCCCCCATGGAAAATGTTAAGTTTGAAGGTGGGGTGCTATATAGACTCAAGGATCCCGCGCTCCAAACTTATTGCCATTTTTGAATAAAGGTTATGTTACTTTGGCTTATACAGCTATTGCCGTATTTTGTATTTGCCGTCTATCAATTCAGTTTGAGATCTCCTGGCCCTCCTGCCCCACCGCCTACAGTTTTCTGTCCATCTGGTGTACTCTTTGGGCCCGTCCACTGTACTGATTATCCCTTGAAGCCCAAATACAAGGACTATACGCCAGAGAAAATCCTCAAACTTTACCTGCTAGCCCGCATCCAATCCGCTATTAGATACAACTGCCTTGGCCTGTGGATATTCTCTACACCCAAACTATTTAGAGGAAAATTCAATTATCTCCTGGCTTATAATATCTACATGGAACTGCCTGTAACACCCAAACCAATGCCAGCTTCTTTACCCAACATTCCAACCAACCATACCAGCAAGCTTTTTGGTATAGTGTACATCACCCTCACAGGGGTGGTGGACACCATTATACCAGCTGCTGGCCCGTGGTCTTGGGTGAGGAAGTCTGCTTCCTACCTTCTAAAGTTAGCTCCTATCTTGTGGTGGGCCCTGCCTGCAAAAACCCCAGCCCAAGTTACCCCCAAAAACGGCAGGCCAGCCGCCCAAGACTAGATCCCTGACAAAAAGGATCTAGTTCAATTATTTTCTCCTGGGTGTAGTCCTTATATTCAGGTTTCAAAAGATAATCTGTGAAGTGGATGGGGCCAAAGGGAACACCTGGAGGACAGAAATCTGCGGGCAGAGGAACAGGAGGGTTGGGAGATCTTGTACTTAATTTATAGATGGCAAATATAAAATAAGGCAGTAGCTGCTTAAGCCAAAATAACATAATCTTTGTTCAAAAATGACAATAAGGGTTGAGCGCGGAATCTATAGGCATATATAGCATCCTGTCTCCAAACTTAGAATTTTCCATAAGGGCTTCATCAAAATATTGGGGAAATGCAGGCGGGTGGCCGGAAGGCCCAGGTGCAGGGGTGGAAAAATTGCACCTTGGCTGGGTGTTCTCTCATTGGTTGGAATGTCCAAATTAGTCACTCAATTTTCTTGATTTTGGGCTGTTGAGCAACTTGTGATATTGCTGGTATGTTCAAAGCTACAGATAGATGTTAGCCTTGCCAATGTACTCTACCTAATCCTATGCAAGAGCACTACAGACTGCAATAGAGTAGAACTTTGAAGATAATTATGTTTATTGAAACTGGAGTACAATCTAGCCAGCGGCTGCAATCTATCCAGGTGTAACTAAGAACTTTCTCATCCTTTCAGGTGTCTATATCAATATATACTGCAACAACCCTTCTTCTTGTCCTTTCAGACAGTTCTCTGTGGCTACCTTCACAATAGGTCTATCTTTGCTGGCTACGCCCATCCTGATTGGCTGTCCTTGGCACGTGATATGCTACTGGCCTTAGCAGGCGTCCATGGCACTTCAGCTACAGCCTACGCTCTCCTTGAGCTAGCCTAGTGTCATTTATCAATTGGCTGTATCTTACACGCCTATTATTGCGCTGGGAAACTACACCATATTTAGTTGGTGCTTAGAAATTGTCCCTGTTTAGCCCTCCTACATCGGAAGGTAGAATTCCGGTATTCCATTTGCAAGGTTTAATCAGTGATCCTTTTCTGGTTGGCTAACCTTCTGCTTATTAATGCAACAAGTCAAATAAGGGATTATACGCCGTATAATAGCAGACTTTATCCATTAGTGACTTAAAGGATTATCCGCTGTGTAATACTGACCCAAACCAATAAGGAACCCAATTATACGCTGTGTAATACTGATCTGAACTTGGTATTTCTTAGCCATTTGTATATCACTTGCTTGATATGAACATATACATCCATCAGGATGTTTGGGGCTGAATTGATACAACATCCAGTAGGGTAGAATAGGTGATATACAATTGATGATTTAGTGATTAAACACTGTGTAATCAGTGATATTCACTATATTGGCTAACGTTTATACGGTGTATAATAGTTACATCAATTATAATAAAGCAAGCAATATACGGCGTATAATCACATCACATTGGGACAATCAGTGATAATACAGTGTATAATTGTTACATCTATCATAATAAACTAACAATTACACAGCATATAATAACTACACTTGATTAAGTGATAACCAAATGATAATACAGTGTATAACTGTTACATCTATTATAATAAACTAGCAATTACACAGCGTATAACTGCCATATCTATTAATATAACAATTACCAGTGATAATATGGCGTGTAACTGATTAAGATCTGCATGCAATGATTAACCTGATCATTTGTGGTCAATCAGCCTAATCTCACATTTCCCCCCTCTTGATCATAAATAGGGAGGGTAAGAGGAGAATCAGGCATATGGCTTTCTCAACAGCATCTTCTTGTCTTAGCACCAAGGAGGAGTACCAGGAGTTCCTGGTGATCATGTCTGCAGAGCGTTGTCAGGAGTTCAATTGCCAGAGTAAGGAGGCACACTGTCTCCAATTCTACAGTTGGTGTTTGTTACAAGCACATAATAATGACACTTGCTTGGAGTTGTCCTTAGCCACCACCGTAGTGACCAATCCTTTCCAGCGCCCAGTTAGCCCAATCCTGGAACAAGAAGCCAAGCAGGGGTAGCATCCTCCTTTGGTGGTTGGAGGAGCCAATCAGGCTACCTCTGTGAACCCAGAGGTCTGGTGGGCCAGGGCCGTTGTTCCCTGCACATCTGCTGTGCCTTATACTCCTGATCCGGCTTTGTTGGGGTCTGTGGTCCTCACATACAACCCAGACCATGCAGACTTTGAGGTTAATAGCCTTTTTCAGGGCTATGAACTTCTGAGTGAGTTCCTTTTTGTCCTTCTGTCTTGTGGCCAGGGGGTAGACATCCACTCCTGTCTTTGCCACTCCAAGAAGTATCACCCTCCTGCTGTTTGTTCTGTGGCCCTTCGCAAGCTGGCCTGGCCTCTTGAAGGGGTCTTAGTGGAGCCGCCTTGCTCCAATGTGGCATTGTATGCCAAGTACGCGCGGGTGATTTACTTCAACTGTGCAGTAGTGCAGGTCTGGTCCCGTGCTTGGGGGCCCAGTCCCAACTCTACCTGTCAGTGGGGTCTTTGACGCACTGATCATCAGCACAATTGACTGGCGGTAGCCATCAACCTAACCTTGGAGAAGCTGGAGACTGGGGATCCTGCCCAGTATCTCCCTCATATGGCTTTGGTGGGGAACCTTTTTTTAGTGCCAAAGCCTTTGCTTCCTTGAGGTTCTTTGGCCCAGATACAGGCCATCTTGGAGTTCTACCAATTTGAAGTGCTGCGCCGCCAACAGGGTCTTCCGGCTGATTACCCCTCCAAAGGGTTATAGTAGAGTGCCTGGTGTTGGGAGCATGCTTCCCCCTTGAGTGTGGGCTGGGTTGCCTTGCAGAGGGGGAGCTGGCCTTGATTGCACCCATTATGCACTGGGAACGGCTGTCTCCTGAGGCGCAATGTATGTGGTTACAAAATGTTGTTGTTCTCTACCAGGTGGTGGCCACCCACGCTTTCAGTGACTATGTGGAGGCCACCACCCACAATGTCCCTGAGGAGCCTGAGGAGGATGCTCACCAATAAACATTCATAGGACTAATTCCTCTTTCTATATAGTGCACTTTTTATATTTTATTTTTATATTTTATATCTTTTTTTATATTTTAATATCTTTTTATATTTTTATATCTCTTTGTATAATCCCTATCATGAATCATATGATGTGCCTATATTACTTATGTTATTTTTTATGGCAAGTTCAGATAGTGTTTAATTAGGCCCTTCCTTTGGGGTGCAGAATGGGCAAAGGAACTTAGCATGTATGCGGTTGAATATGTGTCCACTATCCTTATCCTTGATGGTGTAGGCATCAGGTGAGGTCTTCTATATGATCTCAAAAGGACCTACCCATAGTTTGTCTAGTTTGTGGGATCTACCCGCTCCTCTAGAGTTGCAGTATGTTACCCCCTCCCCTACCTCAAAAGAGGGCAATGGGGCCCTACTAGCAGAGTCTCTTTCAAATCTGGCTTGGGTCTTGATAGCTGTGTTGCTAAAAGCAGATGCCTGTAATTTGATGAGGGTGTCAGCCAGTTGTCTTAGGTACTGATTGTAGGAAAGCTGCCCAGGATTGCCTGTGGCCAAGTATAGGACAGGCAGAATGGCAGGATGTCAACCATACATCAGCTGAAAAGGGGACACACCCATGGTGGAATGCAACAAAATGTTGTACACAAACACTGCAGCTCCTAAGTATGTTTCCCAAGAGGATGTACATGATGAAGCCAATTTCTGGAGGATCTGGGTTAGGGTATGTGGTGATCCACATGTGCGCGGTTGGCAGGCAAGGGTGAATTTGGCTTCAAATAAAGACAATATTCTAAAGAATGACAATGTGTGGTCAGATAGTGACGTTGTAAACTAGTAGGTAACATAGAGCTGCTAGGGGTAAGTGAGGTAGCCTAGTAGGCAACATGGTCTACTGGGAGAAGTGAGACAACCCTAGTAGGTAACATGGTCTACTAGGGTAAGTAAGGCCTGGCTGGTAGGTAACAAAGGACTACCAGAGGCAGTTGTTGCCTCCACCCAGCAGAAGATGTTGGCTGCTTTGGGCTATAGTACTTCACCTAGCAGGGAACCGTGGCTGCAGGAGGATGAAGACTGAAATAGCAAGCAGGGAACTTTGTCTGTCTGGGGGGAGAGTAATTATGGACCCCTGGCGGGTAACACAGGCTGCCAGGGAGGGGAAGAGCTCTGAGGGCTCAACATACCCTAATACACTTGCAGGAGGTCTGTGAGCAAGCACCCTGCCTAACAGACTGGCAGGGTGTCCTTGTTTATGCCCCTATGGGAGCTTTGGGGAAACCCAAAGTGAGCATTGGAGGGTATAGGCATGCTCAGAGGTGTCACCAAGGTGGCTTGCTTGGGGAAGCAAGCTGCAAAACTTGGTGTGATCAGGCCTCTGGGAAGTAGAGCTGATTACTCTGCAACTGAAAGCCCAGAATTCATCACCTGGGTGAGTAAAGACAACACATAGACATAGATTTATGGTTGAATGGCCTAAGTGGATTACCACTTGCGAGGGCCCAGTCAAACGCCAGTTCAATGTAAACTCATGCCTGGGTCTACGAGTTCTGGTAACGGGGCTGAAATAAAGAACCAAGGTGGTTCACAGAATTAGCAGAGACAACTAGCAAGAGGGACTGTTTGGTCACAGTGAAGGCTAGTTGATGAACTGTTAATTCATATTGAATGGAATGGACCAATATGGTTCAGTGTGCTAAAGGAACAAATGAAGTTCCTAGTGTGGGACTAGTTAAGGATAAGCAGAGGGACAAGAAGACAGGATGAAGGACTAGCAGATCATGGTGTAGGATGGCCAAAGGACCAGAAGTTGGTACTGAAGAACTGAAGAGCTGAGAGGATGACCTAGCTGGACTGAATACAGAGGCTGGAAGAGCTGGTTTAGTAACTTTTGAGAAGAAATTTGGATATAAAGAAGCAGTTAAAGAATGATTGAATACTGCCTGATCATGATTAAAAAAGGATTAAAAATCATATATAGAAAAAGAAAGAGGAGGAAAAATAACCTATAGTTTATTAGAACTATATGTTATTTTTAGGAAGAAGATTAAAGAGGAAAAAGGACCAGAAAGAAGCTGGAAGAAAAACGGAGAAACTGTGAGAGCAAAAGAGCAAATTTTGCCAAGAACAACTAGGGAAGCAAAAGGACGAGCAACAGGCAGGTTAAAAGATGCAAAACGTTGACAGAAACACAGAGAAACGCGGAGAAATGTTGAAAAATCAAAGGATCAAAAATTGCCTAAGTAAAACATATGTGGAAGCGCTTGAGATTTGCCAGGGAAATGTGACGGGAATTACGGCAAAACCGTTTGAAACACAGAGCAGTGGTTTACCTGGAGCAGGACAGCGTTGAGTTCAAACCAGGGTCAGGAACAGGTCATCTGGGTAAACTGTTTTGGTAAAACTGTTGAAGCAAGGCGTTTGATTGGCTGCAACCTGGAGCCTACTTAATCAGGTTTTTAAGGGCTTTAACTTGAGAGTTAAAGCCTAAAAAATGGGGAGCAGAAGCAGAAAATTCAGGGCTTTCATTGTCTGAAGTAATTTTGAAAGTTTAATATATTATAGGAGAAGAAAAACAGGATAGTTTAAGTTTTAAAGAACCAGAGTTCTAAGAGAGGATTTTGGTCTGAAACAAGGGGCTATAAAAGGGAGAGCTATCTGAGACTCTTCAGGGACTGGATGAAGTGGATTACAAAGGCCGCCAAAGCTACAGAAGGAGCAGAAGACCAAGGATAGGAATCCAGAGCCAAGTCAGACCACAGGAGCTTAAGATTAAGACAACAGAGCCCACGACCAAAGTGCCGGAGCCCAAGACCAAAGCAAAGGAGCCCAAGATCAAGGAGCAGGAGTCAAAGACCAAGTACAAGGAGTCCAAGATATTGTTAAAGGACTTCAAGTTTTGGCACAACCCCTTTCTTATTCCCTACCCAAAGGCAATATCTCAGAAGGTTTCTAAGGGGATCTTCCTTCTGACAGAGAATAAAGCGCCTATTACGGCCCCTATCTGATTTTCCTGTGTGAAAAGAGTATATAAGTATCATGAGTCAATTGCCCCATATTTTCTATCCTAGCCCAGGGGATGAGGAATCATACCGCCTAGGGTGAAGGAAGTTTGCCTCTAGTAAATCTGCCCAGGAGGAGTGGGAGAAGGTGACCAGGCATTTGGAAATGTCAAATAGAGGAAGAGAGTTCATCAGAGAAGAGTTTGCAAGACTACTCCAGGATTGGTATTGGCCTACAGGCGGGCTGGCGCCTGCTGAAGTTCAGGTATACAGTGGAGATGCTTGCTTGGTGGTTGGAAAGGTACTGGAGGTGTTTGCCCTTATGCAAGCCAAGTATAAGCTTCTCACCAACCCTTCACCCCTGTTGGAGAATGACAACTCCTCCAAGCTAGTCCCTGGCTACAACCCAGGACACACTATGAGGACTGGTGACCAGGAACCCCACAGGGTACCATTGACACGTTCCACCATCCCATTGGTTTCAGGGTGGTAGGGAGTGGAGAGTACTCCGCGGACTCCTATGAGATTGTTCACTCTCAATATTACAGAGGCCTTAAAATTGGTCCCGTTATCTGAGAGTAGGAACTGGGGGCAGCCATGGCAAAGTATAATGGCATCCAAGACAAATTTTGCAGTGGAAGGGGCATCTACTTTTCTTAGAGGCCAGGCTTCCCCCCACTTAGTTAGGTGATCTATAGCCACTATCACATAACAAAAGCCAGGGCCGCTACGTGGGAGTGGTCCCACTACATCCATTGATACAGTATGCTAGGCAAAATGGGGTTGTACCATTTGGTAGGTTGTGCTTTTGCGTAGTGGCTTATTCCCTTGGCACTCAATGCAGCAGTCAATTGTCTCCTGAATGTTGAAATTCATTGCCTCCCAAAAGTAGGTGCGAGACAGGATCTCTTTGGTCTTCCAAAAGACGCCATGACCTGTTGCCTTATGAGCGGTGTGACAATGCTAGTCCTTTTGGAGGGAGGAGGGAATATGTGTTCCTTACCATCCACTAGCTTATACAGTACGCCATTGCGTAGTGCTGTGTCCTTACAAAGGTCCTGTAGAATATGCTGTACTTTCTCATGTTTGTTGCTAAACTTCCCAGTCATCATCTTCTGGTACAGCTGATCCGCAAATGAGCTCACCAGGGCCACAGTGGGTAGGCGGGAAAGGCAGTCTGTGTTCTGGTGCTTGCTGCCAGGGCATTGAAGAATCTTGTAGTCCAGGGCCTGTAGTTTCAATGCCCATTGAGCCAGTTGGCCTTCTGGTTCCTTGAGACTCTGGAGCCAAGCTAGGGATGCGTGATCTGTGACCACTGTGAACCGTACACCATGGATGTAGACCTGAAGCTGTTTGCATGCGTAGATGACTGCCAGGCATTTGCGCTCTGTCACTGTATAGTTGCGTTTATGGACGTTTAGTGTCCTACTGGCATAGGCTACAGGGTGTTCAAGTCCTTTTTTGTCAAGTTGGGATAGTACAGCCCCAACTGCGGTAAGCAAGGCGTCGGTATGGATCACAAATGGTCTGTCAAAGTCTGGGTACATCAGAACAAGGTCGCTTGACAAGGCCAAACGTAGCTTTTCAAAGGCTCCTTGGCATTCTTTATTCCATACAAAGTAAACTCCCAATTTCATAAGGTGGAAGAGAGGTTCTCCAATGGCTGCAAAGTGGGGGATGAACTGTCAATAATAACCAATCATACCCAAGAATACCTGTATATCACGCTTTGACTCAGGGCGCTTCATCTTAGATATGGCTCTGTTCTTGCGGGATGGGGCTGTAGACTGTGACTGTCTATAACAAAGCCCAGGTATTCCAGCTGATCTTTAAAGAACTGGCATTTGCGCGGCTTTATCTTAAGATTGGCAGCAGCTAGCCTCTTGAAGACCTCTTCCAAATGCGCTAGATGTTCCGTGAAAGTCCTAGAGAAGACATTGATGTTGTCCAAGTACACTAGGACACAGGAGAGTTTAAGGTCACCTAGGATGGTGTCCATTGCTTGCTGGAAGGTTGCAGGGGCATTGCACAGCCCTTGTGGCATCCTCATTGGTTGAAATAATCCCTGTGAGGTTATGATGGCGTATTTTTCTTGTTCTTTGGGAGGTAGCTCAATCTGCCAATAGTCCAATATGAGGTCCATAGCAGAGAAGTACTTGGCACCCCAAGGCGGTCCAATGCATTGTCTATGCAAGGTAAGGGATACAAGTCCTTCTTGGTGACCTTGTTGAGGCATTGATAATTGATGACAACTCGGTTGGAGCCATCTTTCTTCTTGACAATCAGAATAGGAGATGCCCAATGACTTTTGGACAGGATCAGCATGCCCCATTTCAGCAGTTTACTGACCTCTTCTGAGACAACTTCTTTGTTTGCTTTGGATTGTTGTATAGGGCGCATGCAGATTGGAGGAATGGTTCCTGTATTGATGTGGTGGGTTACTCCTTCAGCACAACCCAGATTGTGATTGTTTTCTGCAAAGATCAAGCGGTACTTCTTGCATAGCAAAAATGCCTGAGCTTGCTCCTCAGGGCCAAGGGAGGAAAGGTCAGCTAGGGGGTAGTCAGGTGGACTGCTGGTCCAGGTTTGTCCAGTATACCCATTTCCTCAAATGTACCAAATCCCTTAACCTCAGATAGTTCCTCCACAGGGTAGAAGTGTAAGAAGCCTACTACTTGGTCTTTCTTGATAGAAAGCGTCTTCTTTGTGAGGTTGGCCAAGAGGACATGTATCTCCTGTTGGCCAGGGGTAACAATGCTTGGTGCAATGCACGGTTCAAAGCAAGAACAACCCCAGGGTTCAACAACTTCTCCATATAGCCCTTCAGGGACAACCACAGACAACCCAGTCTCTGCAATCTTCTGGTTCCAGGCTCCAGGGAAAAAGCGGACCTGGTCCTCAGCAGAACACCCTTATATTCCAGAATCTGTGTAGGAGGTTTACGCCTATGTTTCCTGACAAGTTTGTATTCTATAGGGACAATTCTGTCGGCGTAGGCCAGGTTGACAAATTTACAGGGTTTGGGCATGGTGTCTTGACCTTCCTTACTGAAGAACAAAGGTAGGGTCTGCCCAAGGATTTCAAAGGTGGCAAGACCCCAGTGTGTCATGGCTCCATATTTTACCAGGAAGGAGGTGCCTATGAGGAAATCATAGGTGTTGTTTGGCAGTACAACTGCTGGAGCAGATACCGCAATAGAGCCAAATTGCATAAGTAGTGCACTGTATGCTCCCAAAGAGTACGCAGGTTCCTTACCAGCTGTACCAAAGGGTGATCTGTAGTCAACATCTGGGGCTATACCCAATTTCTTCACCATCTTAGTGGAGATGATTTTAAACGGAGCACCACTATCCACTATGGCTCAAATGTGATGTTTGTTAACCAATATGTCCATTTAGGTACAATCAATATAAGAGTCATCAAGGCTTTTTAATGTGTGTATCCCATTCTCCTTGTCACTCTCCAAGGTTTGGAGCAAACTCTTGCAGACATCAGGGTATGTGGACTTAAGCTCCTCCAGTGGAAAAGCTACTTGGATTGACTTTAGGTTTGGGGTGTCATTGGAGCATGGTGAGCAACAATTTTCCCTGGCATACTGTAGCTGTGCTGAATATGGCTTTGAGACTTCAGCCAGGGCGGCCTCTTCTTGCTTGACTTTGCTTTGGGATCAGGTAGTCACTGCATACAGGTTGTTGGCTACAACCATATGGATTGTGTCTTTGTGTAGCTCATCAGGACAGTGGTCTTTGGGGCCAGGTTTGATGGAAATGTTGAGGGATTTGGAGGAGGTAGAATTTCTCTCTTCTAATCCGCCTTGGCTTTTCTCTTGGTTGTGCTAGCAGAATGGGGTTGTACCACATGCACCTTCTTGGAGTTGGTTGGGCACTTTGATTTCCAGTGTCCTGCTGTGTTACAGACAATGCAGTAAGGGCCCTTCACGTCAGGAGGATGTGAGGAGGGCTTAGTGGAGTCCTCCTTCTGAAAGCATGGTTTCTTGTAGGCTGGCTTAGGCTGCTTGGACTTGGGGCAGTTGGGAGGACCAAACGTCTTGGCATGAATTCAGAGGCAGTCCACAATTTCTGACATGTCTTTGCCTTTGGCGTAGGCAGGGGCCATTGCTCTGTGGAGCTCTTTGTACAGGTGGGTGGCCTGCTTCATTGCAGCGCAGATATCAAAGGTGGAGACTGTACCAGAGCCAAGGAGCACCAGCGCATCATGATAGAATTGTTCCGCAAATTCCTGCAGAGTTTTGCCTGGAGCAAACTTTATTGTGCCAAACTCAGACTTCCTGGTGAAGAGGATATCTTCACCACCAAACTCCTCCAGCACTTCCTGTCTAACCTCTTGATACGTCCAGTCAGTTGTGGGTAGGCTTGACATTACTAGATTGACGCTGATTGCGTCTAACGTGGTGATGAGTGTGGTTGCCTTTTGGTGGTTGCTAGCGCCCCTCATTGCCATCTCAAAGAGTCTCTGGAAGGAATGCATGCTCCCTTGTTTGTCAAATTTTGGGAGTTTCAAGGGTTTGAACTGTTTGTTCACGGCTGTAGGTTCAATGGGCTGGCGAGGGGAGGTGATAGACTGTCTATCCGCTGTATAGCTACACCTAGCCCTAGGTGTTGCCTTTGGCGTGAAGGGTTCTCTTGAAGGAAGGATTGTGGAGATCTCGGGAATCCCCCTGTTTGGTGATTTTCCTTCCTCCTCAGAGGTATTGGCAGCGTCTTCATAGTGATCCTTACACGTTGAAGATGAATTCTGATGGCTGCTTGAGATGCAGTTGCAGCCTTTCTTTGCTGGTAGCTGCATCTGGGCTTCCATCCTAGCCAGGCAATCAAGGACATTGTTGTTTACCATCTGCTAGCTTTTCTGACAGAGCTCAGACTCTACAGTTGTGGTTACTTTAGAAAGACGTGAAATGGCGTCTCTCAGTGTCAGCTGTTTTGTTTGTAGTGCCATGATAGTCTCATGTGCTCTGGCAAACTCCTCTTTGTATCCTTGGATTGGTCTCTCTAATGTTGCTATTCTGGTCTCAAGTGTACAAATCTTTGCACAGTATGGGAAGGGTAGCGGCTTTGGTGTAGATGATTGGGACGCCTTTACTTGGTTGTCAACTCTAGCTTCCAGTCTCTGGAAGTTGTTCAGAACGTACTTTTCAAATTGGTAAAGACGTGAGCCCAACTGCTCTACTTCTCTGTCTAGGGCAATATTGTTTTGATCCAAAGTGGTTATGTTTTCTGCCATTCTTAAGCAGAATTTGTCCAACTTGGCACAGAACTTGTGGACGTCCTGCAGCCATGCTAGAGAGGCTCCACGTGCATCCATTGCTTCATAGACCATGATTCTGAACTTTGTGTTCAATATGTCAATCAGTTCATCAATCCAAGCATGTGCATTCCTCCCCCATGGACTGATTAGCCAGGACCACAGCATGCATCTCCAAAAAGGAGGTGTTGGCTGTGGCCCATTGCTCAGCCCAGTCACGGCAACAGGAGAGGAGGGCGTCACCAAGGGATGAAGTTTAAGGTTCTGTTGGGTGGCAACAAGTTGGAGTTGTTTTACTGAAGGCTGGACAAAGCCAGCAAGGTACTCTACGGCGTGATCACTACTAGCAAGGCGTTCCTGGAGAGCTTGGAACAAAGCGTTACAATAGAGCCAGTAAAGTTGCCAGCGAGATTCCTGGTCCTGGTAGTGGAAGAATATGCTCAGATTCTGGTCTGGGCAATCTGAGGAACGGAGGCAGAATCCACAAAGTAATGTCTCAGCCAGCTTGACAATATGCGTGCAATTGTATGAGCCAACCAAGGCAGGACCCTCGGGAACAGAGGGCAACAGGTCTACAACCAAAGGGACAGTTGCAGGGGGGGTGAATGACTACGGGGTTGCTCACAGAAAAGACAGGAGCACACTCACTGTCTGACAATTCCATCTTGTACCCATGCTTGTCAATAAAGCTAGGCGGAGGCGGTGCCAGGGACAATCCTTGGTGGGTGGGGGCAGTTTCCTGGGACATTGACAGAGGCTCAATTTTGAGTGAGCACCAATGTTGAGCAACTTGTGATATTGCTGGTATGTTCAAAGCTATAGATAGATGTTAGCCTTGCCAATGTACTCTACCTAATCCTATGCAAGAGCACTACAGACTGCAATAGAGTAGAACTTTGAAGATAATTACATTTATTGAAACTGGAGTACAATCTAGCCAGCAGCTGCAATCTATCCAGGTGTAACTAAGAACTTTCTCATCCTTTCAGGTGTCTATATCAATATATACTGCAACAACCCTTCTTCTTGTCTTTTCAGACAGTTCTCTGTGGCTACCTTCACAATAGGTCTATCTTTGCTGGCTACACCCATCCTGATTGGCTGTCCTTGGCACGTGATATGCTACTGGCCTTAGCAGGCGTCCATGGCACTTTGGCTACAGCCTACGCTCTTCTTGAGATAGTCTACTGTCATTTATTGATTGGCTGTATCTTACATGCCTATTATTGCGCTGGGAAACTACACCATATTTAGTTGGTGCTTATAAATTGTCCCTGTTCAGCCCTCCTACATCGGAAGGTAGAATTCTGGTATTACATTTGCAGGGTTTAATCAGCAATCCTTTTCTGGTTGGCAAACCTTCTGCTTATTAATGCAACAAGTCAAATAAGGGATTATACGCCATATAATAGCAGACTTTATCTATTAGTGACTCAAAGAATTATCCGCTGTGTAATACTGACCCAAACCAATAAGGAACCCAATTATACGCTGTGTAATACTGATCTGAACTTGGTATTTATTAGCCATTTGTATATCACTTGCTTGATATGAACATATACATCCATCAGGATGTTTGGGGCTGGGTTGATACAACATCCAGTAGGGTAGAATAGGTGATATACAATTGATGATTTAGTGATTACACGCTGTGTAATCAGTGATATTCACTATATTGGCTAACGTTTATATGGTGTATAATAGTTACATCAATTATAATAAAGCAAGCAATATACTGTGTATAATCACATCACATTGGGACAATCAGTGATAATACGGCGTATAATTGTTACATCTATCATAATAAACTAACAATTACACAGCGTATAATAACTACACTTGATTAAGTGATAACCAAATGATAATACAGTGTATAACTGTTACATCTATTATAATAAACTAGCAATTACACAGCGTATAACTGCCATATCTATTAATATAACAATTACCAGTGATAATACGGCGTGTAACTGATTAAGATCTGCATGCAATGATTAACCTGATTATTTGTGGTCAATCAGCCTAATCTCACATGGGCTATGGTCACAGTATTGGGCCTAAAGCCCATGTTTTCCTTTGGCAATTGAATCTGATTGGCTACCTGAGAGGACTTCAAGTTCATGAAGTTCACAGAGGAAGTTTCTCTGCCTCCCCTAGGCAATTCAAGAAGCTACTCCTTGGGCACCCCCACAGTCAAACCTGCACTGGTATTCTGACTTCAGGACTTAGAAGGGGCTTCAGCTTGCAGAGGCTCAGTCTCAGGAAAACGCGGGCGGGCAGGCCCTTGGTCTGTGGGACTGGCGGCCTGCAGGGATCCTGGTTCAGGGTTTGAATCCCACTTTCGGCCCGGGTTTTCAGGGGGAAAGAATTGTCAATCCTGACAAGAAGCACTGAATCAACATGCCGTCACTCCTATATTGATTGATGGGTCATCTGGGGAGTGATTTACTTCTAAGCTTGCTAGTTTAAAGTCTCAAGGAAACTCAGATGATAGGTTAGAAGTCCAGGCCACTAGGCCACATGATCTCTGGGCCTCTAGTGACCTTAAACTGACTCCCAAGGATGTTCAGACCATGGGACCAAGGTTGACCTGGCTTGGGGTTTCTGAGGGTCACTTGGTCCAGAATTACAGGAACATCAGTGGCAACAATGAGGCCATGAGGAAATTATCTTTGGACTGTCAGATGAAAGTCATTCCAGAAGAGGAAATGATGGGCCAAAAGATCCAGGATGAGGCCAGAGCTCTCAGGCTGGAAGAAACTGAGCAACTTAGCAATCAGGTGATGGGCTAGATTCCAAACTTAGAATTTTAAATGGTATTTAAACTTTATGAAGTATTGAAAATTGGTATTGCAATTCTGAAATAAAATAAGATTATGGGACCTTGGTTCTACAAATTTATTCCTTATTTTGTCTTGGTTGTTTTCCATTTTACTACTGTTCCAACAGAAAGCCTTGGGCTGACGGCCTGCATGCCTGAGGAAGCCCCTGAAACTTGGCCCGCGTTTTATTGTCCTTCCGGGGCACTCTTTGGCCCACTGCATTTTTCTGACTATCTGCTTAAACCAGAGTACAGGAAGTTTACCGTGAATAATACCCCCTGTACAGACCACCTGGCCCAAAAGATAAACCCACAAACAGCCTTCCACAAGAATACCTGGTGGAAGCAATCAGCCTCCAAACCTCATGTGGGATAAAAATATTTTCCTGCCTACCAGACAGATATGAAAGCACCCCTGACACCCAAACCTGATTGCCTACATCCACCCCAGGTCTGATTCCTCCCACAGCCACCTAATATGCAGGCATTGCCTACATCACCTTGGCTGGATTAGTTGACACTATGGTTCCAGCTGCTAGACCCTGGGCTCTAGTAGGCCAATCAGCATCTTATTTCATCAAGTTAGCACCCCTCCTATGGTGGGCTTTACCCTCTACCCAGAAGAGCAAGTTGGCAGCTGAGGCTAACAGTCCTTTCCCTGGGGCGTGGTACCCTGACATATTGTATTAGAGTAGCTCTGATTTAGTAGACAATCATCTCTGTAAACTAGCAGCCAACTGATGGTTAGCTAGCCCTGGATAGTGGCCCAGGCAGGCAGCTGAAAAGAGATTCAGCTGTGTGGTGTGTCTATAACAAACACATTAAGCCAAGGAAGTTGTCAAGCTAGATTTCACTGTTGTGCCTGCCCCAAAGGGCAGGCTTTTGATTGAGTTTTTGAATTCTATTTCAAACTTAAATTTTAAGTAGATAATTATTAGTGAGTAAAAAAACTTACCTTGATCTTTTTGCTCTTGCTTCAGGTTTTGCTTTCTCTTTCTCTTTTGATTTTGCTTTTGCTTACATGCGCACTGGCTATTCATTTTTCCTAATAATTCCTATTTTAAATAGGTTTCTTTATTTTATCCTATTGCTTACACAACTACCGTTCTCTTCCCCTAAGATATGCAGATCTTTGGCTTTTTACCAGCAGCTTCCCCACCACCATGTGCTTTTCTCCTGGTGCATCACACCAGTCTGTTCAGTAAAATCCCCTGTGTTTCTTTCAGATCTCCCCTAAGACTTGGCTTTCTGTGCTTATAAATAAAGACACCAGAAGAGTAAGCTTTTAAGCTGAAATTCTAAGTGGTTTCCCCAATCACCATTAACAGGTTTTTTCTACTTCAATTTTATATTTTCATTTTCAAATTCTAACTTCAAATTTTATTTAGGTTATCATCTATTTTTTTAAAAAAAGAAGCTTAGGTTTAGAATAGATATGTTGTTAGGTCAAAATTGGCTTTCAGAGTTTAAAACAGCTAGCATAATTAGAATGTAGATAGCTAGACAACAAGCATTTAGCTTGTTGTCACCATTTTTTAACATTAGGGATAATTTGACTAGTTTTATGTTGAGATATTCCCATGGGGAATATCCTGACATAGATATACCTTTGGTTACAAACAAATCTTTATTTAAAACCTTATTTTATATAGTTTGTTTAGTATTAGTTAATTCTATGAGACCTTTTGTGTCTAATCATAAGTTTTTGGCAGGTCTTTTAAAAATACTTCTGCAAACTTTTCCTACTTTCCTATATCTTTTAAACTTAAATCCAAACACTTTACATTGTATAGTTTATAATCTTGCTCCTTATTGGGCAAGACCTTACATTCACAAAATACACCCAGAAAAGTCTGGGCCTCCTGCTGTGTTGACCTAATGCTACTTCAGTCTCTTCCTAGTGTTGTGAACTAACTCAGATAAAACGCAGACAGGCAGGCCACCTTAAATCCAGTCCATTAGAATAAAAGACTGATGATTCTGTATTGACTTGATGATTGATCCAAGTCCTATTTCCTTAATGTGATCCTCTCTTAGGCTTTATTAGTAGAGCAAAAGATAATACTTTTGTCATACAGTATTAATTCATATAGTAAAATATAGAGACAACAAACTATGAACAGTATCTAGAAGTAGGAAGAATTGTCCCAAATCCTTTGGGTGTTGGGCCCAGTCAGACTTTTCTACTTCTTCAGACAACAAAGTATTCCAGGCTCCAGATTACGCCAAATTCACAGGTTCTCTGTACTTTCCTAATGTTAGAAGATTTAGGATATCATCTGACAGAGGATAAAATATCATGGTCTGCAGATTTCTGACAGTTGTAATTCATTTTTACTGATTTATCAAAATCACTTTGTTTTTCTTTATAGAATTAACAGGGTCTATTTTTTATTAAAATCTCAATCATTTTTTATTTAAAAATAACACAGGTAAGTTTTATCAATCTAGAGTAAATTTTTCTATCATGGAAATGATAACTCAGCAAAATGCTGTTTTATTTACAAATCTTTTTTAAGTTTTAAAGGAACTTATATAGAGCAATGGCTTATTATTCTCATGGAGGGTTTCCCAAAATCAACATACCACTTGTAACCACTTGAAATTCAGTGAACACTTTGTCTTATATTATAACCTTGGGATTTTTACAAACTTTGTCTCCACATTCCACAAACTATAAAATTTTGGCAGTTTCTCTTAAGGGTTCACTGCAAACAGATCCTACATTTTTATATCCTTTAAATTTAAATCCAGTAGCTCTGTACGCCTTTATTTATCATCTTGTTACATTTTAGACAAGGCCTTACACCAGTCACCACTGTATCTTAAAATTCACAGTGGTGCTGAATTAGTTAGCCCATGACATTTTTAACATCATATTCTCCATGATTCCTTCAGCATTTCAGAATATCATATTTCCCTATAAGGAGTGAACCCAATTATAATGGTAATCCCATCCATGACCTTATTCAGCAAATTATCACACCATGTTTGGATCATCACCACCACAAGCCCTAATCCCTTGGTGTCTAAATAGCTTAATACCCTGTTATAAAAATCACCATTACTTTCAATAAAGATTTTCATATTTCTACTCCATTTCTAACTCAATGACTTTCCTTGACCCTGTTGAGTATATACTTCTGGGAAGTACAATAAACAAGATAAAGGGGAAATTAAGAAGAGAACAGTACTTTATTGATATGATTTTAGATTATTATATGGTATCATGAGAATCCACATGCTATCCATGTACATCATGGTAGTCACAGGGCTTATCCAAGTAATTGTTCCTCTTAAGTCATGAGGCCTGTCTGAGTAGTGTTCCGCTTAGGACTCAAAAGGTTTGATTCCCGTAATAGATGAGTGATTGATAGGAGTGCCACCAACTTAATGATTAGTCGGGGAATTGATTGGGGAGTTACTTCTCTAAGAGGGAGTAGTCAATGATGTTGTGTCATCTCCCTTGGGGTGCTGGAAGGCGGAGCCTTAGGAATTTTCTTGAGAGTGTTGGGGGTTTGGGCTTAATATCAATCCAGTTTTGAGTTAGAGACAGGTTGTCAGGAACCCCTTCCTGGCATCATAAATATATTTGATGGATTTTAAACTAATCTCAATAATGGCTTTGATTTCCTAAGTCAATTCAACAGACTCCCTGATTGTCTAATGCCTATGATGATTGTTTTATCTCCAGGGTATTGTGAAACTTTACATTTTTCAAGGCCAAGATCCAACTGCAAACGTTTCATGCTTGTGATCAACTTTGAGTTCAAACCTTGACCCCTGGTATGTAACAGATGTGTTTGAGACCTCCCAATGTTAGAACCTATAGTTATATAAATGAATAATGCACTTTCTTGATTATTGTTTATTTAATAAAACCTTTATCATGTTCCCAATTCCCAGATTTACTGCTTGCTACAATAATTTTTAAATAAGAAACCTTGCTAGTGCCTATAATGCTTACTAATTATGTTGGTGGTGGCTTGGGTGTATTGGCTTTGCTGCTATGAATGACTTTCTGTTTGATATCTTACAACACTGACTTGGTCCTTGTCAGAAAATCTGTGGAATGTGGTATTTTATCATCCGCCAGATGATATCCTAAGTCTTCTAACATTAGGAAAGTACAGAGAACCTGTGACTTTGGCGTGACCTGCGGTCTGGAATACTTATTGTTATCAGAAGTAGCAAGTCTGAAAAGGCCCAAGGCCTGGAGGATTTAGGATGGTTCTTTCTACTTCTGGATATAGGCTCATAGTTTATCTCTATATCTTACTATAGATAAGCATACTGTATGATGACATTATTGTCTTCTGCTCTCCACTAATAAATCCTAAGAGAGGATCACATTTAAGGAAATAAGACTTGGATCAATAATCAAGTCAATAAGGAATTATCAGTCTTTTATCATAATGGACTGGCTTTAAGGCAACCTGCCTGCACACGTGCTATCCAAGTTAGCTTACAATGCTAGATTATACTGAAGTAGCATTAGGGCAACACAGCAGGAAGCCCAGCCTTTTAAGGGTGGTTTTGACAGAAGCTTGCTCAATATCTTTCACAGATTTGTATCTTTTCTGTCTACTTGGGCCACTTCCAGGGCTAGCTAGCCAGTAGTTGGCTACTAGTTCACAGAGATGATTGTTTCACTAAATCAGAGCTACTCTAATACAATAGGCTCAAAGCCTTTTTATCTTAGAGTGTTTGGCCTGACAGCCCAGTCCATTTTGGACTCTTATAGAAGTGTTTCAGATGACAGCCCTTGTGATGGCCCTTGTTCTAGGATATAAGTAAAGTTTAGAATAGTAATTATTTTGAGAAGCATGTTTGAGGTGGTTGTTAAGATGGACTAATTAATGAGCAGTAATTTTATGTTCCATTAATTAATTGCAATGCATGAAAAGGTTAATGCCAGGATATGATTTGGTTGTTGATTCATTGATCCCACAGCCCACAGCCTGCACTATTCTATTGAAACCATTCATAGGAGTGATTGACAGCTGGCCTGAAATAATTGGTTGAATCTGTTAATTAGTTAATATCCCAAAATCCTGACAGTCCTCCTGGTTATGATTGCTGGTATAAAGAATGTGTGTGCTACTGCTGGGTTGATGAAAATGGCTATCTTTTCTGAAATCAATATGTAATATTGAATGAGGTGAAGATACCTGATTCTTGTGAGGTGGATCCCTGAAACAGGTAGCCATGAGTTGCATTGTGCAGCCCTTGCTTTTTATAGACAGAGTTAGTCATGATGTATGTGTTTTAAATCAGTACAAGAATCAATTCCTTTGACAAGGTAGCTTTTAATAGGCTTGACATCCATGATAATTCCTGGTACTCTCAATCCTGGTTTCAGCTTGTGCAAATTGTAGTTGACAACCCAAATATTGTCCCCAACTTGAAAATTTTCCTGTTTTATGGAAATTTTTCTCTCTTATATCTTCCCTTTTCTTTGTTTTCTTGGTCTGTTCTGGTGGGTAGTACATTGGGGTCACTGTTGTCTGGCACCTTTTTGAGCAGAGGTAATTGTGGTCCTGTGGTTGTACTAACAAGAGCGGGCTTTTGTCCATAGACAAGTTCATAAGGGCTTTTTCCCGTGTTACTGTCAGGAATGACATTTCAATACTTGTATTGAAAATCTGGGAATTAAAACACGGGTCTCAGGAAAAGCCTTATGTTGACCAGAGTAGACAGGAAACTGCTCAACTGCAAGTTAGGTCAAACCCTGGGCCACCAGAGATAGCCAACCCCAACCAAAAGGAACAGAAACCTACCAACCTGCCAAGTGTCAATACTGAAAGTTCAAAATCAACATTGGAGACCCCAGAATCAAACCCTGACCCTCCAAAGACTACTCAAGTCACACAAAGTGGACAGAAACCTTCCAACTTGTTGAATTGCAAATCCAAGTTGATGAGTCACTCCAAGACCTGCCAGTCTCCCAAGGACAATTCCCCAAATGATCACCAGATTGATGCCAACCTTGAGCCACCAAAGATCTGGACCTATGAAGAGGTTGTACCTTGCCTTAAGGAGGTTAAAACAAAACCTATTGTTAACTCTGCCAATGAACACCAGCAACTGCCAGTCTTCCATCCAGAATGGGAAGTACAATTGAACTACTCAGGTGACATAGTGAACAGTGGCGGTGGAATGAAGCATTGCTACTTCTATTCACCAGAGCAGGCACAACCTGAATCTGCCGCCCTCAAGACTCTAAGCCAAGATCCATGCCCCGCCAGTGCCTTGTCTGCAAACCTGAACCCTGCAAAAATTGAAGAAGCAAAATCCCATGGTATAAAAACCCCGGCGGTATGGTGATGACTCTATAGTCATTTTCTATGATAAAGTTTTATGAACCTTTGGTTTGAACAAATCTTACCTTATCTAGTCTTATTGATCTTCCATCTTAACTCCAGCCAAGTAGATCATCAGGCAACTGCCCCCTCTGGAGACCAACCTGCTGACCCTCCCCAGGCACTATACTGTCCCCTATGAGCCCCATTTGGACCTGTGCATTTTACCAAATATCCGCCCAACCCCGCCTACGCGGAGTACAACTTGAAGAGCATCCTTATTGCTGATCTCTTGGCAAGGACTAGAGAAACTGAATACATAGGACGTGAAGAGAAGTGGTACAAGAGGCTGCCAAGATTGTTCAAAGACAAGTACAATTATCTGCCTGCCTACTTTGTTCCCATGACTTTGCCCTTAACCCCACAACCCAACTGCCCAATGGAAACCCCCACTGCAGCTGAGACTATGTCCACCCAACTGTTTGAAGTACTCTACATTACTCTGACGGGAATGGTAGACATTATGGTGCCCAACTCAGGGCCCTGGTCTTTGCTTGGGCAATCTGTATCCTATATTATCAAGTTAGCACACATCCTATGGTGGGCATTACCCTCTGGCCCGGCTGTATTCCGTCCCAAGTCAACCAATGCCTCTACCTATGCCTGGCTTCCTGACAGTTACAGTTGACTTGTGTTTTAAAGTCTATGAGTGCTGTTGTCAGCATGTCAACCCAGGCCTTTGGATTTTCAGAAGATAACTTACTGAGGGCTTCTATGAGCAAGCTGTTAAGTTGTTCTACTTGTCCATTTGCTTTTGGGTGATACAGGCTGGCTGTGATGTGTTTTATTCCATTTTTAGCGAGGTAGATATTGGTGTCAACGGCCTTAAGTTTGGTGCCCCTGTCTGTGATCAGAAGGTCAGGTTTCTTAAACTTGGCTATGATTTCTTTCCCAATAAATTGTCTCACATCATTGCCTTTGTGTTCTTTTGTGGCTTGTGCCACAGGCCATCTGGTTGCATAGTTGATAGCTGTTATGATGTACTTTTTGCCTTTGTTTTTTCAGCCATTGGTCCCACAATATCCAGTGATCACATCTTGAAGGGTTTTGTGATGGATACAGGTACTACTGACTTGGGTGATGCCTTGGTTTGGGCGTACTTCTCACAGACTTTGCATTGTTCCAGTAACTCTTTGATATCATCTAGCATGTTGGGCCACTAGTAGTGTGTCTTGAGATATTTGTGCAAGTTCCTGCTACAGGTGTGTCCCAGCTCTCTGTGATACTGGAGTATTGTGCCAATCTTTTGCGTTGACGGGACGTAAGGTACGGTGTCACCATTTGTAAGTATTCAGTGTAGTGTACCACATACATTTTTGAACAGATGTTTGTTCTTAATAACCTTCTCTTGGATGTCCATTGGGGTGCCAGGTGGGAATCTTTCTTGGATATTCCCCATGATCAGCATTGGATAATCAGGGTCCCCATCAGTACATAGGACATATTTACTGTATTGCCTTGATAGGGCGTCTGCGGTAAGCATTTCCTTGCCCGGCTTGTATTTAATTGTCATGGGGTGCCTTTTTATAAGGCTCATTAATTCAGCTTGTCTTCTTAATAGGTTCTGTTGGTTTTTGAAGAATATCAGTGACTTGTGGTTGGTTAGCACTTTGAATATTTGTGCACCTTTCAGGTAACATCATCATTTAATGAGGCAGTGCACAATAGCTGCCAATTTCTTATTGTGTATGAGGTATCTTTGTTTGCCGCCAGACAGTTTTTTTAACTTGTATACCACAGGGAGGAAGTCTTTTTCTGCTGTCTGGATACAGAGTACCCCTCCTATGACACAGCCATATACATTGGTTTCTAGCTCATATATTTCCTCACAATTTGGGTTTAAATAATAGGGGCAGTGACCATTTGTTCTTTTAGCTGGCAGAAGTTTTGGTCTTGTAGAGGTGTCCATAAAAACTTGGTTGTTTTGCCTGTAATGGCTGACAGGGGGCTGTCAGGGAGCCCCAGTCCAGGATAATCTTCTAATGTAGGCTATCATGCCTAGGAAAGTACATAGTTTGCTTTTATTTCTGAGGGCTGGCATTTGTGGTTATGGCACATATCTTTTCTGGGTCTGGTTTAATTCTGTCCTTGCTGATGATCTGACCAAGGAATGAGAGTTCAGATGAGAAGAAGTCACACTTTGATGGTTTAGCAATGAGTTGGTTTTCTTTGAGGGTGCAGAAAATCAGGAAGAGGTCTTTTTAGTGTTGTTTTAGGGGTTGACTGTAGATGATTATGTTGTCTAGGTAGATGATAGCTTGTTTCCTGATGTGTCTTTTGAAAACCTTTTTCATGAAAGTCACAAAGGTGCTAGGGGCGTTTGTCATACCAAAATTGAGAACAAAACATTCAAAGGATCCATATTTGGTTCTGAACACAGTCTTTGGGATATCTTCAGGTTTCACGCAAATTTGGTGATAGCCTGCTGTCAAATCAATTTTTGAGAAGATTTGGGACCCCCAGGGCATTGAAAAGGTCATCAATCAGGGGAAGAGAATACCTGTTCTTAATTGTGACCTCATTGAGCGCCCTGTAGTCTGTGACTAGGCAGAGCCCTCTGTCTTTCTTTGCTATAAAAAAGACAGGGGTACCAAAGGAAGACTTTGATGGTCAAACAAGGCCCTTTACAAGAGCTTTGTCAAGATAAGCTTTAAAAGCATTGTCCTCTTGGGGTTTGAGGCAATAGATAGGTTGTGCTTTTGGTACACTTACCTTGAGGTTGATTTTGTGTTTTATGCCACGGTTAGGTGGTAACCCTAGTAGGGTTTCTTAGAAGATGGAAGAGAATTCACTGACAAGCCAATCTCAGATGTAATCTTTCTCACATCTGGTTTCTGTATTATTAAAGTAAATAACCTCATACGTGCAGGTGCTCCAATTGATCTTGCTGGGGTTGGTTTTCTCTTCTGTTTTCATGATTTTCACAAACACATGGTCTCTCATAAGCGTGTCAATATGAGTTGGGTAGACATGGTGGTGTACCTTGCCTTTTTGTATGTTGAGGGTAGCGCTGTCCCAGTCAATGTGAGGTTGGGTCTTTCTCATCCAATCCAAGCCAAGTATAACATCATACTTGAGGATTGGTATGATAGGGCCACTAAGCGTAGTCTGCACATATTCAATTTGGGTGTGGAAAGGTTTCACTTCCTTGGTGACTGGTGTGCTCCTATTGTCTGACATAATAACTCTCTTGATTATACTTTGGACCGTAGGCAGTTTTATAAGGTTGGTAAATCTCTTGTCAACAAGGAACTGGTCTGCTCCAGTGTCAAATAGTGCTATTCCTTGATATCTACAAAAAAGAAAGGATAATTAAGGGGTTTATTCCAGTTTGGACAGTAAACAGTATGGAATTGATGGAGGGTATTTGGATCATGACAATTGAACCCACATCTTGGTTCCTGTATGAGTCTTGTAAAGTGGGGGCTTGCCTAACCACTCTCCTGGGCTTTTTTCTCCTCAGGTGTATTGTCAGCATTCATCTGATTCAGCTGATTTATACAATTTCCTCCTCAAGTGTGAGGTTTGTTAGCTTAGTTGGCTTGCTTATTGGGTCAAGTATCATTTTTTGCTGAGGACCTCTCTTTCTGCTTGTTAGTTGCATGAAGATTGCCAGATTTCTGAACAGCTCACTTTTTTTCAAGAATACATCCTGGAGGTTCTTGCAGCGGCTCATATCAAACTGACATCTTATGTGTGTGGGGAGAACATTGTGGAAGTCCATCTGTGGCCCAGTCTCATCAAAGTTGATGATGTCACAAGCTCAATCATGGATGTCTTCATATGCTGTGATGCACTCTTAGATAGCTGTCAGGGATCCACTAATTGGGAAGTCTCTCTCCAATATAATGAATGAGAGCTCTCAAGTTAAATTTGACTAGAGTGGACCCTACTGGGATCCCTATCATTAACATATGAAAAAGGTGACAAAATAAGCGGAATCTCCCTAGGAAGGAAGTGAAATGGTTTAAGAGAGAATAGACACTGCTATACCCCAAAACCAACCAAGGGGCCTTGGGATGAATAATAGGAGAAAATTGAGCTGTTTCTACATAGGGGGCATGGCGGCGACATGATCCAAAAAAATACCAAATGAAGTCTCCTGATTTTTTGATGGGGGTTGACTCAGGAGTTCCAAAGTTCACATTGGCTTGCCCATAGCTGATAAGCACACAAAAAGCCCCAGCAATGAGGATGAGCTTCATGTTGTTGAAGAGAAGCCTTTTTAAATCTACTAAACAAGTTTTAGAAGTGTTTGAAAATATAGAATTTATTAGCTAAGATAGAAATTAAAGTTATTGGAGTAATTTGCTCAGATGAAGTTGTTCAGCTTAAATACTGAACTCAAGTGAAGAAGGGGACATGGTGGTCACCAGGTGATTCTGCAAGAGTGATTTGAGATGTATTGCCTTGCAGGGCTGCAGCAGGCTGCAGCCTGCAATGCAAGAAGAAGTGAGTGTGGGTATTGCATTGCAGTATTGTACTTCACCATGATTGGGATTGATTTCTGGGTCTGGATGTGAGGTATTTCTCTGGCCTGGTTGGTCCAATATCTTTGATTGATCTACTGGGTCCCTGAATAATTGATTGTGATGGTTTTTGCATTTAATTTTAACTTGATTGGCTGTATGGTAGTATTGGAGCCAATTTTAAATGCTTAATTGTTGTTCCTGTTGTTGTCTTCATCTTTTGGAGTGTTCAAATTTGACATTCAAGTAGAATTTATGTGGTAAATTTCTTTTTTACTTTTGCTTCTGCTTTTGTATTCATTATTGATTAAAGAAACACATTCATTACCCAATTTTGAATGTGTTTTTGAACCAATTACTTTAAATAAACTGTTATTAATCTCAGTTCCTGTTTTTGCATTTATAAATGCACTTTCTGAATCCTTCTGTGTGCCAAGAGACCCAGGGTTTGATTTCCTTCTTGTGAAAGAATGAAATTCTTTACAATGGCTCTTGTCATTTTGAAGGTTCTGAGCTCTGTCATGATCACAAAATCAGAGTTCTTTATGGCAAATTTTTCCAAGAAAGCATTCTTTAATATGTCCCAGTCTTCTTTATGATCAGGATGTTGTTCAAACCAGTTGCTTGCAAAGCTGAAAAAAGCCCTTATAACTTGTTAAGAAATTTCACTTGCCCAGAGTTTGCGGGAATAGCCTACTTGTGTGAGCTTCTTTTGTGTGCTTTGAATCCAGAGGTTAGCATTTTCACAGCGTAGTCCTGAGGAGGTTCCAAAATCTGCTGAGCAGAGATGTTGAAATACAATGTTGGGTATTTTGGGCATGTTTTGGATTGGAGGTGGGTTTAAGACTCCTTGTGTGCTGAAAAAGTTGTACTGTTTGGTAGTTATAATGATATTGTTGAAGACAGTGTATCCTGTTAGGGCATCCTGACATTCTTTGTATCTTCTTCAGCCAGTGGGGAGTGTCATATGCTGGTTTCTTTTCTTTGGAGGAATTTTTATTTTAATTTGTGTAGGTGTGGATAACCTACCTGTGTTACCACTGTTGAGTATAGACTTCTTGGAAGTATAATAAACAAAATAAAGGAAAAAATTAAGAAGAGAACTATACTTTATTGATATGAATATTGAGAGTTATATTGTATCATGGGAAGCCACATGCTGTCCATGTACGTCATGGGGCTTGTCCAGGTAATGTTCCGCATAGGACTTGAAAGGTTTGATCCCCGTATTAGATGACCAATCAATAAGAGTGCCACTAACTTAATGGTTAGTTGGGGAATCACTCAGGGAATTATTTCTCCGAGGGAGCAGTTGAAGATATTACAACAATATGCACACCAAAAGACAGGTGAAACCATTTTGCTTGTGATTTTTAGTTTTTTGTACCATTTACTTAATTGTTTTCTTTTGTAGTCTAAGATGTTTGTTGCTTTGTTGAGCCATTTTGCACATAACATTCCAAATCCCTGTTAACAGAGTGTACATTTTACACTGGTACTTGGAATTTGTTTAAGTTTGGGTTCATTTTGTTTACAGATGACATAATTTCGTTTATGTTCATAGCTTTGAAAACTACTGTATCAATTATATTCGGAAACCTGTTGCGTTAATCCATTACTTAACACACCCAACAAAAAATAGCGTCAAAGCCTAAGATTTTAACATAACCCATGTGCAGCTTGGTCTAATTAGAAGAATAGTTGAAAACTTAATCTCGCAATTTGCAAAGTTAAATATTGAACAGCTGTAAATGCTTATTTAGTTTCAAATATTCAATTATATATGGAATATTTTAAATACCTGGCCGCTACTTTTGTAGTCAATTCTAACAGAATGGCGACCAAGAAGGCTACGATTGGCGAGTAAAACATTTTAAGCTTTCTTCGGCTAGGTTGAATAAATGTGACTTTCAGAGCATAGATCTCATATCGCTTACTGAAGTTGGTTCTGCAATATTTTTAAAAATAACCTTTGAAGTCTAGTCCAAATCAAGCTTTTGATGCGAAGACTGAATCTATATTACTTTGGTTTTTGTAGCGATGAGGATTTACAAGTGAGTTATAAATAGGGCCTGTTGACAAAGTCACTAGAAGAGACGAAAAAGATATTACTATTGATTATCGATGATCTTTAAGGAAACCAAAATGATATAAAAAATTACATGAGCTATGTAAGTGTGAGGCAAATATTTAAAGCTTTAAAGGCCAATCAATTGTGAATAGTGAGTGAGATATTAGTTCACAAGGTTAAAAACCAAGGTTCCTATACTTTGACAAAACTTAAATTGATCAACCAAACACTTAAATTAATGAAGCTGTTTCCTATTATTCTTATAATCGTGAATGAGATAATCTGACATTCAGGTACATCACTCAAAATACAAGAGACATTTAAATGCAGGATTCGATCCACCTACCCTTTTAAGCGCTTACTTTGCGCAAAAGTTCACGATCCCATAAGAAAAGACCAATTCCTTCGCCAAAGACAAGCTTAAGTTCAGTATGAAATTCGGCAAGCTCCTTGATTGCTTTAACTCTAACAGGAAGTAATTCGTTATCAATAAAGTGCTGCAAATGAGGGTCGTCTTGTTTAGCCGAAAAAGTAGATAGCTTTATCAACGAGTCATTTGACTCTTTTTGAAGCTCTAAAGCTTTTGATAGACCTTCTTTTGCGGAGCTAAATTCGATAGGAGGTGCACTGACTCCAGCTAGGTGAACTCTCCCACCTCTAGAATTCTGATACGATATAAGCTTAAATGCTTGCTCCCTTTCCTAGAAAATATGTCGGTTCAAAGAAGATGAAATAACCCACCTGTTGGTAATTTTTATAATAAAAATCTCTGAGCCCAGGCAAGGCAACATTATCTCTATCATAGTAGGCTGATAGGGATGCAAAAACTTGGCTATTTCTAAGCTTCAAATTGACTTGGGCGTTCAAAAAAGTTTCGCATTCATTGCAATAATTCTGGCGAGCGATATTGACAGACATGATATTCAAATATTGAAAGGCTACCTGTCTTGTTTAACCTCTACACTCATGCTCTTGGTGTGACGTCTTATGGCTTGTAAACCTGTAATCTCTAATCCTTAAATCAGTTTCATCCACCATCTGATTTATTATCCTGACATAATCTGAACTAAGGAGATTAGATAATCAAGGAATCATTTGATTCTGGATAGGGTTGCGTCGGACCACCTCCAGATGGCTATCGGATTTGAGCTTATTTGAAGGCTCAGAGCTGATATCCAGCTAGAGTTGGGCTGCTACAGCCGAAATGCAGCATTTAAAAAACATATCTGCTTGTAGTTGTATTATAAAACTATAATCAGATCCGATCTTTTTATAAAATAATAGTACTGGTTGTAGCGGCCCAGTCTTTTGCTTGCTATCCACTCTAGACTTTTAAACAAACTCAGATCTAGGGTTGTGGTGGACCACCCCTGGACAAACCCAAGGTTTTGTCCAGTATTTCCAAAAATGTGGATTTTGTATATTTTTATATTTAGACCTATATATAATAAACATTTTTGGAATGTTGAGCAAGTTCTGGTTTTTGCCAGTGAGTGATCTGCCACAACCCTACTCAGATCTGGTGGACATTCAAATAGTAGAACACATTAGTTTGAAAGTAATTGTCAGGGTACTGCATCCCAGGGAAAGGTCTGTTAGCCTCAGCTGCCAACTTGCTCTGTTGAAAGAAGGGTAGAGCCCACCATAGGAGAGGTGCTAACTTGATGAGATAAGATGCTGATTGGTCTACTAAGGCCCAGGGTCCAGCAGCCGGAACCATTGTGTCAACTAACCCAGCTAAGGTGATGTAGGCAATGCCCACATATTAGTTGGCTGTGAGAGGAGTCAGACCTGGGGTGGTGTAGGCGTTCAGGTTTGGGTGTCAGGGATGCTTCCATATATATTTGGTAGGCAGGAAAATAGTGATACTTCACACAGATTTTGGAGGCTGGTTGCTCGCACCAAGCACCTTTGTGAAAGGTTGTTTGTGGGGTTATCTGTTGGGCCAGGTGGTCTGTGTGGGGGGTATTCTTCACAGTAAACTCCATGTACTCTGGTTTAAGCAGATAGTCAGAAAAATGCAGTGGGCCAAAGGGTGCCCCAGAAGGACAATAAAACGCGGGCCGAGTTTCAGGGGCTTCCTCAGGAATGCGAGCTGACAGCCCAAGATTTTCTGTTAGAACAGTAGTAAAATGGAAAACAACCAAGACAAAATAAGGAATAAATTGGTAGAACCAAGGTCCCATAATCTTATTTTTATTTCAAATGGCAATAGCAATTTTCAAGACTTCATAAAGTTTAAATATCATTTCAAATGCTAAGTTTGGAATCTAGCCCATCATCTGATTGCTAAGTTGCTCAGTTTTTTCTGGCCTAAGAGCTTTGGCCCCATCCTAGATCTTCTGGCCCGTTATTTCTTCTGCTGGAATGTCTTTCATCTGACAGTCCAAATATAATATCTTCATGGCTTCATCATTGCCACTGGTGTTCCTGTCATTCTGGATCAAGTGACCTTCAGAAACCCTAAGCCAGGTCAACCCTGGTCTCATGGTCTGAGAATCTCTGGGAGTCACTTCAGAGTTACCAGATGCCCAGAGATCAAATGACCCAGCGGCCTGGACTTTTAGCCTATCATATAAGTTTTCTTGAGACTTCAACTTATCAACCTGAGCAGTAAATCCCTCTCCAGATAACCCATCAGTTATTATAGGGGTGACAGCATGTCAATTCAGTGCTTCTAGCAATCTAGACTGTCCTGGATCAATCACTGACCTATGACGTTCCTCCATACTTTGCAAATTTGTGGCCAGGCAAGCCTGAAAATTTCCCTGATTAACCAGGTTTGAATCACAGCTTGTTCCAGCTCTTTGATTGGCTAACTGCAAAAAACACAGACAGACAGCCTAAGGGTTTGCAGGGTCCTCACAACCATCAGAGTCAGGTCCCAAGTTTGATTCTTCTAGTTAGAGTTTTCCACTTTTTTGGGAGAAATGTCATTAATGGCAGTAATATCTTGAAAGACAGTTTTGTTATTGTCAGAAATCCTGAGTTCTATGAGTTGACTGAACCATTACTCTTCTGGATCATAGGCTGCCATTGCCTAGGTGGCATCCCACCATCAAAGCTGGATAAAGTGTTGATGTGATTCTGATGATAGATTAAGATAATTAGAATATAGCCATTACTCCAAGTTCTGATCTATATTGCAAACACAAATATCTGATTGGCTGATGACAAGCTAATACAGATTGAGGATCTGGGAACATGCTGGAATATTTTCATGTGACATGCCACTGCCAAACCTTTCTGCATCTGGGAAAGATTCCAGGAAATCACCTCTTTTTGAGAAAAATAAATAAATTCCAATACAGATTGCAGAAACTCATTTGAATGAGCAACTAGTTACTCAAGATTGCATATACATTAGATGTGATGCTATCAAGTCTTATTAATTAATACCTGAAGTCCAACAATTAATCATAATCTCATGCTAGCACAGCATAGATGCCTAACTCTGGGGGCTGAAATTGGCAGTCTGGGGAACAGTGGACTGACTAATAAGAGTTAGAAGCGCCAGATGATAATCCTGACAAGAGGGTTTAAACACCCTATAAATCTGATCTCCTAATAAGAGATTGGGCATAATCAACATATCATAATAGAGACAAGTATATATTCTATTGTCCATGTACCACTACTAGTCACAGTTAGTAGTCAGATTATCTGAGTATTAGGCAAGGCCTTGTCAATACTCAGATTAAAGTGTTATCTCCCCCAAGTTGGACAAAGAGATGCCAGCTTGCTGTACATTGACTCCAATTGATAGTATTAGATTGTCTTCACATAACCTCCACATCTAACCCTCATGAATAACAGTAATTGTCATGGCCCGCCACAACATGTAGCTTTAAAAATTCATGTTTTAAAAGCTTGGATCAATAAAGCTACCTCTTGCTGTCAGAAAGCCACCTTGATGATCTCCCTAGGTACCCTAGATCAAAAGTTATGGCAATTTAAAGAGCTGAGTTCAAAAACCCTGTCAATGTGACGGAAATAACTGGATAATATGATGCCGTTTCTAAATGATGGGGAATTACCACCCAAATCCACATAGAATTGATGATTAACCACCAACACGGCTTCAGATATTTTTTGTGAATTTTCCAATTGTAACTCCAGGATTAAGTAGAACAATCAATCCTAACCAGAGTAAACCAAGATAAATGACCTGGGAAAGCATCAATGCATCTTTAGCGTAGAATTCTGGGCATTGAGAAGTGACCCAATTTTCATCTTCAGAAATGGAGGGGGGAGCTACAAAATCAGCTGGCATTAAATTAACATTTTGCAGCGCCGACAACAAAGTTCCAGATGCTGGGCCCCATCTTCCTGAAATGATTCTTTTCAGAATCAGATTGTACAGGATATACTGCAACAACCCAAGCACAGGATGCATTTTAAAATTTAAAATTAGAACTTGGGATAATTGATTTTTAGTGAGTAAATTTAGGAGGACTCAACTCTTAGAGTTGAAACAGGGAAAATTATTCAATATATATCAGAAAAATTGACTAAGCAATACCACCTGAGTCTTGATCTCCTATTTCTTTGGCATCTTCAAGTAAGTATCTAGTCCAGGTTGCGAAGAACCCTTGTGTGACCAGTTTCTGACAACCATGCCAATTAATGAGCTTATATCAGGTGACCCTCATATTACGTTGATTTATCTATGTCAGTTTACAAGGGGGGCTGGTTTCAGATGGCATACTGGAGCAGCTGTGACCCATTTTGATCAACTGTTTGGTTTAAATCCGTTAACTTGGTCAATTTTGATACAGGTTTTCCAGCCTTCCGTGCCTTCTTACTTGGACAGACAATACCCGGCATTATAGAACTTACCGTGATAGTCAACATGTCCCAAAATGGTTGCAAGTGATAAGGAGCGCCTTTTGGGGAAGCTTCAAATATGAAATTAGGAAAGAAGAGAAGTATATTTTATTGGATAATATTTTAGACTTATATAGATTGGGCTGTGGCAGAGATTTAGTTGGATTGAACCTAGGGGTTGGTCATGTGAGGGATGGGTTTGGGCCACTGGATACTTGGATTGTCATGTGATATTGCTTGGTTACCATTCTCGGTATGTCAAACGGTATATTGGAAGGGCACCAAATTGGGCGATGGCTGGATGTTAGGTAGGTTGGCGGTAGCCAAAATGCTTGTACATCCAGACCCTTGACACACCCCCCTTAAGGGGTTACTCTGGTGCATCAGGAGGGGGCTTTTTTTTTAACTGCTGCCGCCTGATGCTCCTGGAGCTGTTTACTAGTTGGAACCAGTCTGGTCAAGTGTTCTCCTTTACTAAGGCAGAGACAGGTTCTGTGATATTTCTTGACAATTGGGGTTTTGGCACCTTGGAATTTTACTAGATAGGTGTTGTGATCTGGTCTGTGCTTGATGATTCTTCCTGTTCCCCTGTGTACTGAGTCTAGTTTCTTTCTGTTGCCAGATAGAACCCAGACAGGGGAGTCAATGGGAAGTGGTTCCTCTGTGGAGGTTACCTTTTGTGTTTTGAGCCTTTTTATTTCTGCTACTTTGGCTTTAAGGTGAATGTGTTGTAGAGTTGGTACTTGTTCTACTGTAGGGGGTTTCCCCGGGGGATCTTTATGTATGGTTGTTTGTTGCGGGTAACTATCTCTGGTTTGTATCTGTATATTAGTTCAAATAGTGAATAGCCTGTTCCTTGATTGGTGCGGACCCGGGATACTAGTAATGCATGTTTCACGTATAGTGACCATGTGTCTTTGGCTTTGACATCCATTATTTTCTCTAGGGTCCTGATAAGGCTGCTGTTTGGTTGTTCCACTCTGCTGTTGGCCTGTGGCCTGTAAGGCAAGGTTGTGGAATGCTTAATGTTTTTGGATTTTAGATTGTTGTTTACTATGTGACCTGATAACTCTGTTGCTCTATAAGTTACGGTTTAGTCTGGAGTACTGTAGTCAGCTATGGTTGCTTTGTTAATGAATTAGTTCATTGGTTCTGTTTTGTGATCCTTTATTGCCCAGCAAATAGGCCAGTGTGTTGTAAAGCTAATGGCTAAAATTAAGAAGTGTTGTCCTGTGTTGGCTTCTGGGAAAGTTCCTACTATGCCCAGGCCCCAACCCTTAAATGGTTATGGGTCAGGTACTGGGTTGACCGTTGGCTGGGGAGCTTTTGTGCTGATGTATTTCTTGCATACTGTGCACTTTTTCAGAACATCCACTATATCCTGTTTGATGTTGGGCCACAATACTATCTCTTTTAATGTGAAGTATAAGTTGTTAGTCTTTGTATGTCCTAGTAGGCGGTGGTGTCTTAATATGGTGTCAACTCTTTGTGCGAGTGAGATGTAGGAAACATGTTTGTCATTAATGATTTGGTATACTGTGCCATTTGATACATGAAAATACTTTTTGTTCCTTACTAATGTATTGTGGATTAGTTGGTGTGTTGAGGGGTCTTTCCCTTTGGTTTTATACTCAGTATTGTATAGGTTTGGCCAGTCAGGGTCCAGGTGGTCAGGATGATCCTCTCTTGGCTGACATAGCCTAGAGAGAGCATCAGCTGTTACCAGCTCTGCCCCTTTTTGTATTGGATGTTCAAATTGAGCTGTTCTAGCAAGGACATCCATTTGGCTTGTTGCTGTGCAAGTACGTTCTGAGTTTTGAAATAGATTAAGGATTTATGGTCAGTTAGTACTCAGACGTTTAAATGTCCTTCCAGATAACATCTCCATTTCTTGAATGTGTGGTATATTTCTAGAAATTCCTTATCATGTATTGGGTATCTCTGCCCAGTGTTGGTTAGTTTTCTGCTTTTGTAACATACTGGTAGGAAGTCTTGATGCCCTGGCTGGTGGATGCGCAGGACTGCACCAATGGCAGTGTCACTGGCATCTGACTCAAGCTCGTAGCACCCATTGTTATTAGGGTATTACAAGATTGGTGCTTCAATCAAAGCTTGTTTTAATAATTAGAAATTCTTGTCACATTCTGGTGTCCAGATGAATTTCTTTTTGGTATTATCCTTGGTTAAGTCATTGATTGGTGCGGTGAGTTTTCCGCAGTCTTTGATGTATTTCCTTAGGTAAGCTACCATATCAAGAAAGCATCTAACTTGTTTAACAAAGGTGGGGTGTTGCATGTTATTTATGGCTTTTATTTTATCTGGGTCTGCTCTGATGCTGCCGTCAGAGACAATGTGGCCCAAGAACAGGAGTTCCTTTTGCATAAATTGGCACTTACTTGGTTTTGTGTAAAGTTTGTGCTTTGCAAGTTGATTGAGTGTCTTGCGGACATGCATGAGGTGTTCCTCTTTTGCTTTTAAGAATATGATGATATTATCAAGGTAGCATAATGTATTTGAGAGGCCATTTAGTGCTTGGTTCATCATGATGACAAACGTTGTGGGAGCGTTGGTCATCCCAAAGTTCATTACTCTATACTCAAAGGATCCAAATTGCGTAAGGAACACAGTCTTTGGTATGTCCTTTTCCTTTACTTCAACTTGGTTGTAACCTGAGGTGAGGTCAATATTAGAGAAAAATTTGGCTCCAGAGAGTCTTGCAAACAGGTCCTCTAATAGTGGAAGAGGGTATTTATTCTTTAATGTGCTTGTATTTAGTGCTCTGTAGTCAGTTACTAGACACAGAGTACCTTCTTTTTCTTTACAAAGAACACTGCTGCCCCCCACGGGGATTCAGACGTGCAAATGAATCCTTTTGCTAGATTGTCCTCAATGTTGTTTTGAGGGTTTGGGTCTCCATGGGAGAGAGTCTGTAGAGGGGTGCAGGTTTAGGCATGGCTTTACATAGGCCAATGCCATGTTTGACCTCTCGTTTGGGGGGTAACTCTATGAGTTCTTCTTTGACTACATGTGTGTATTTGTTTAGGAGTGCTGTGAGTTCTGGGCATTGGATTTTTGCTGTTTGTATATTATTGAATTTGGTGTACCTCATTATGTGGAGGGTACTATCTTTAGTTAGAGGTTCTGAGTTGTCTTGGTTTATGACCTGGACAAATACTGTGTCTCTTAGGATGAAGTTGTTGGGTTCTTTGAGGATATTAAAATTGACTCCATTGCATTTGATGGTCATGGTTTTTGTTTTCCAACATACGCTGGGGTTCACTAGGGTGAACCCGTTCATGCCTGTTATAATTTTATAGTTTATGTTGTTCATGAAAAGTCCTTTGATGGACGTTTGTATGCCTTGAAGGTCAATTCTGAAGGGAGTTGTTTTGCCTTTGAGTAGAACTTTATATTTGTCTGCCATTCTGGCGTATTTGAAGTTGTATTTGACAACTGGTATTTTATACTTGGTTAAAAATGGTTTGCTAACCATAGTGTGTTGTGCACCAGAGTCAAATAAAATTTTATGTGTATGAGATTTATAAGTGCATGGGTAGACAAGAAGTTGTGAGAAATCTTTAATCTTTATGTTCATAAAAATGGAGGATTGTGGGGCACGTGGGATGCAAGCAGCAAAGTTCGTGCCTTGGTACAGTTTCTTGTCAAGTTGGGGGGGAGACAGGGGCACTTAAGCCTGTCCCCCCTCCTCTTTTCCCTGTTCCTCTGTTTTGAGACCTTCAAGGTCAGAGAATGTGGGGTCAGATTCATAGTAGGTTGCTATTTCAGCATTGTTTACTTTGGTAGTGTCCTCTTTCTTGGGACGGGAGCAGTTTGCGCTTTGGCTGTGATTGCCATTGTTGCAATTGGAGTTGCTGTTGCTATGATTGGTTTTTTGACGTTTATTGCCATTGAAGTTTTCTATGTCATTGCCGTCTGAGGAGCAATTGTTGTTGCATGCAGCATATTCTATTCTTGCACGTTTTTCTGCGTGCTTGGCTTCTGCAATGAGCGTGGGCATGGAAGTGTTGGCCTCTGGACAGATGAGGGCAGCAACAGAGGGTTTCATTCTGTTGATGAATGAGGCTCTGGTATGTACGTTGTCAGCTTGTGCTGGGTTTTGGATTCTGTGGTGTATTTCTTTGAATTCATTGGCATAAGATGTGATAGTGGTCTTCTGAGGAAGATTGCTGAGCTGTATTGCAATGTCTTGGAGGGATTTGGTGACACAGAAATTGTGCGTAATTTCCACTTTGAACTCTTCCCAGTTGTCAAGCTGGTTGTCAGTTTGTGAGCCAACCCAGATGGCAAACCAGTTAGCTGCGGCCTTGTACAGGCGCTTGCTGGCTTCCTGGACCCATTTTTTGTGGTGATGCGGCTGACGTGGAGTTTAGCAGCTGAGTGGTCTAGCCAGTTGATGACGTTTTCTTTTTTTACCAAAGAACTTGTCAATAACAATGTATTTGGTGTTGGTAACTTCCTCTGTGATAGGTGGTTGTGAGTTTGTTTGTGGTTTAAGAGAGCAACTGTATTGAATTATCTTGGTGCATGCTTTGGGCATGACCAGACCTTTAAATATGGTGCATTCACTAGGTATACCTTTGTCAATGTTGTGGGTGCAGGAGTACGTCTTCCAGGTCTCCTGGGATGTATCCTGGTTGAGTACGTGAGCAAAGGTGGGCAGGTTTTGGTCAGTCATTTTCTCTTTCATGGGTGTGGTCAAAAAACTGTAGCTGCTACCAGTGATAAGGAGCGCCTTCTGGGGAAGCTTCAAATATGGAATTAGGAGAGAAGAGAAGTATCTTTTATTGGGTAATATTTTAGACTTATATATATTGGGCTGTGGTGGAGATTTAGTTGGATAAAACCTAGGGGTTGGTCATGTGCGGGGTGGGTTCGGGCCACTGGATACTTGGATTGTCATGTGATATTGCTTGGTTACCATTCTTGGTATGCCAAACAGTATATTGGAAGGGCAGCAAATTGGGCGATGGCTGGATGTTAGGTAGGTTGGCGGTAGCCAGAATGCTTGTACATCCAGACCCTTGACACAAGATTGGATTTCAAATCAAGACAAGCAGCAATTAATTAGTGGGCAAATCCAATCATATATCAACTTTCAGTGATCAGTCTTGAACGTTATTACACTCAAATGAAAGCCCAAGATGAGGAAAATCCTGCTGAAGTATTTTTAGATGATCAACTGAGGCAAAGTGTGAAGTTCAAATCTGGCCAAAAGAATATGATTAGAATTAGTCAGCTGATGTCTCAAACTTTTAGCATGACCCCCCAGATAGAGAGACAAGGACCTTCAGAAATAATATGTAAGAATCTCAAAGACCAATGCAAATGGTATAAAAAGAATCTAGTTCCCTTATTCCCCATTGTGATCATTCTTGATCTGAATAATAAATAAAGGACTTCATTTAGACTATAGTTTAAATGGATTAGAGTTAGAAGCCCTTGGGCCCTGCAATTAATAAAGAACAATCTCCAAAGATGCAAAATCATAAACGTTGTGACAAGCCCCAACCCTAGAAGGTCAACCAAGGACTTTAATTAATACATTGTTTAATTACAACAACAACCAATATCAAATGCCTTAGAAATAATACCACTTATTTCCAAAAGTATTACTTCACTAATACTTTTATAGTTGTTAAGTTCATGCCCTCTTTAGCGCTTAATATGGGATTATATCCTAGACAAACAAAGAAGTGCCAAGGATGTCAGGATTGAGATTTTAAGTCTCAACTGATGTTTTATATTTTGTTGATATCTATGCCAAGGCTTTTGTTTGCTTGTTTCTCCTTTACCATATTTAGTCACCTAAATTTCTGCAAATACTGAATCATTTTAGGCCAATCTAATGTCAGCCAAAAGCCCTCAATTGAAGCTTTCATAATCTTACTCTTGACAATATATTTCTGATTCAAAATTATAAGTTAATATTGCTTAAACATAATTCTCCTATCATCTTCTTTTCTTAGAATTGGGTATAAAAACCCTCACAGCTCTATTATTCCAAGCAATTCAATACTCTCCTGTTTAGGCTCATCAATAAAATCATTGTCTCAATCCTAGCTGTATCTCTTGTATCCTTGGAAAATTGTAATTTGTTGGTGATGGTTGAGCACAGGCTTTGATACAACTGCAGCTGTTGTTAAAAAAGTCTGAAGTCTTACAAAGGAAGCTAATTTATACCTTTCCAAAACCAAAGATTGGGCTCATACAGTTGAGAAGAGATATGTCCTGGCAAACTCCTAAAAAATATTCTCTCCCCTGAAGTGACAACCCAAAACTAGGACAAACCTCTGTTGAAATTAGGGGCCCTAATCAACAAAATCAAGCTTATTATGGATTTTTCCCCCTCTGGTCAATCAAAAGCTCTCACATCAAAGCCTAAACCTCCTCTCTTTTTCAATCATGATTCATGAGTGCTAAAAAAGAACCTTAGGTTGTTTTTCCAATAAATGGGTTGATCCTAAAATCTCCAAGTCTTTAATCTCTGGTGAAAAACTTTTGTAAGTAAGCCATGTCCAGTCAATGATATCCATGTCTTTTTCTTGCCCATAGTACAAAAGTGGTCAAGGCTCTTAGAACTCCTTGTTTACTCATTTTAAAAAAGACTTGGTAATTTATTATCACTCCTGTAAAGTTACTTCCCCTAGCTCTGGATAGAACTCTCTTCCCCTGTTAAAAAAAAGAGATCTCCCCAAAAACTGCCTAAACTCCCAATTTTTGAAGGATTTATCACAAACTCTGAACAAAATAATTTTCTTGCCTTACCCTACAGATCACCCTGCTTATTATGTCCTGTCATGAAGAAAACAATGGTCAGTTTTAATTACTTAATGGCCTTGTGTCAACTGCTCTTAAAAACTATTAGGCTCAACCAATCAAAGGCCTCTGTATGGTTTTCTGTACAGTCAAAATTAACAGTTGAAATTAATCCCCAATAATACCCTGTAGGCAACACCCAATTAGATGCCAGTTTAGAAATTAATTCAAAAACTTCTAACTCTTCTGATCAAGGGCTGAAAATTTTATTCCCCAGTCAACCAAGAGGCTCCCCTACTTCTGATAGCTATGTTGTTATGAATTCTGTCTTTTGAAAGGCAAGCAGGCCCATTTTGGGTTCCTGCTTGTCTATTTGTATCAATTAAAGGATTAAACAACTTTTTAAAAAAAAACTTTTTTGGTTTGAGTTCTCTTGGATTTGGAGTCCTCTATCTAGAACCTGTTAGTAAAATAATTGTCTTTCTTATCTTAGCCCTTTTTTCTTGGCCTCTATATGGTTTCTCTTTCTCCCTAGTGTTAATGTTAGCGTTAAACAACGTTAGTTACCTTGTCAGGGTGAAGTAGAGTGAGAGCTCATTGTAATCAATCAAATGAGGAATTTACACCCAAATTAGGATGAAATTACCAATGAGGAAGAGACAGGTGATTGTTTACTTGGACATGGTAACCCCTGAAGAGTGAATAAGAAAAGGTGCAGTAGACAATTATGCACAGATGCAACAAGAAGACCTTAATTTGACTCAGAGTCAAGGAATCAGCAGCATGGATAGGTTCACATTCAATTTTGCAGGTTTCAGGAATTGTTTTGTCAGGAGGTGGAAGATTCCCAAGAAATTTCAGAGAAGAGAAGGCAGAATCTAGCAATCAGGTTATTAAAAATCTTATTGGGAAATATTGGAATAAGTGAATCATGAGTCAAGATATTTTATTTGGAAAAATATCAAACTACTAAGGTAGCTTGGTGGGGATAATTTTTACTTAAAGCCTTTGGGTACATCTTGATGAGATGGCCTCCTTGTACACAATATTTAGACAGCTTACAGATACCACTAATAGTGGTTCTGTAAGCTGTTACCTGACCTTCTTTGAGGTCAGGATTTGATGACCAGCAGGTCAAAGGAGGAAAAATTGGGTGTGGGGCATCCATACCCTACTTGGACCCAGTTTCCCGTGCCATCACCCACTTGTGATTGATTGTTAGGTTTAAATCTATGATCACTGCAAGCAGGCAGGGTTTTGGGCTGGGTTTCCCCAGGTGGTGGGGCTTTGGCCAAGCCACACCTGGGAAAACTATGACTGTGAAATACCTGGTTTTGCTTTTGAAAGCAAATTCAAACTCAAGTTTTAAGCTATAATATAGTATATTTTACAACTTTAATTCTGAAATTTATTGGTTCTTACTTAAACTTGACTCTAATTTCAATACAAGGGTATTAAAGTCCCCATCAGTGGTTTTCAAGTGCTCCCAGTTCATATTGAGCATCCCAGAGTGCCAAAATTGGTTGTGATAATCTCTGGTCCATCTGTTTTTGCCTGTTTGACCCCTCCCACCTGTGCCAAGGCTCTTCAAATTTTCTGAAGGTACCAAAAATGTTGCTCCCTGCAATTAGATTTGCAGTTTTTATCCTTGCCCCTGCCCTGCCCCTTATCTGGTCCACTTCTTCCAAACTCTGGGAGTGTATTTCTTTCTCTGCCTATCTGGTGGAAGAGAACTTATCCAGTTTTTGTACCTTCTCAATTATATCCCTGATAGAACCAACAATCTACTCTCTACTGGAGAGAGCCTTGTCTGGATTCTGACCTGTGATGTTGTTAAATTTGCCCTCTCTATTTCTGTTTCCATAATCCATCCTGGTGAGAGAATCCTGATGCCCAACCCTATGTAAATGAAAGAGTTGCTCCCTCACTACAACCTGCTGGTACTCTCATAGTATGCCCTGAGCGTACTTTCTGGTTGCTCACTGGTATGTTGCTGATGGGGTTAAATGCCTAATTTCCCCAATTCTCCCCCACCTTGTCCCTTTGGACACTTGTTTGAGTGTCTATCCCAGCCCTGCACTGGTAGACATCCTGATGGATGTTATCCCTGGGATGAGAGCCAAGCTTAGCTAGTTTAGCCCCCTCTCACATGCTTCATCATGTGCAGAACATGCTTGCCTCAAAAGATGGGATAGCTTTTCAGCCCTTCAACAAATATAGTAAGACAACACATATATCTATCTATTACAAAGGTAAATAAAGTCTCATAGAGATCAACTAAAAGAACAAGCCAGTTCCTGTCTTTAGCAAAGTCCAGCAGTCAACCCATGTATCATATTCTTAGAAAGCCTAACAGTATGTGTGAGAAATGGGGGAAGGTAAAAAACCTTGCCCCCAACTTTGGCTATCATCATGATCTTGGCAACAACCAAAGGCTGCCACTAACAGTTCCAGGTAACTAAAAGGGGGGAAATTGGCTGATGCCCAACTGCGGCACATAAAATTGATGGTTAAGGGGTACTAACAAACATGGAAATTTATCAGATCAGAGAATCAGAAAGCAAGGGCTAATTATAGCTCTTGTATCAGTTTAGGGTGATGGGATGAGGTTTGAGTGGCATGACAAACTGACCAAGGTATTTGAACCTGATTGTATCCTTTGATGCAGGGAATCTTAGCAAGTTTTGACCGCGCAGGTTCAAAAGGGGGATCCAGCTCAAACTGATTTTGGGATCAACAGCTCAAGTTTGCATATAACTGCTCTTGCACTGCTCTTTCACATGATATTTAAGCAGGGGTGTCCTGTGGGTGGGTTAGGTGGTGGCCTTTTCAGAAACTTTTAACAGATTGGAGGTTGCAGCCAAGGAAGGGATTTTCAGTCAACTTTTGATAAAGTACCCAGGCATGCTTTAGATAAGGGTTTTCAAGATTTTGGTGAAGATTGAAGTAGAAGCCCAAGGCAGCACACATAACTTTACAGGATGTGGTGCTCTAGGGTTAGAGAGTTTATAACCAAAGTCTTAGAGGGGAGCTCCTTATTGAGAAGCTAGGGAGAATCTACTTTTTTTAGGCTGCAGAGCAGGAGACAACACAGAACACTTTGATCAAGCTTGGAAATCTAACTCTAAACTATTAGAACAGAAAGATGATCTTCATGTTACCTGAAAGTAGGGCAGGTAAAAATAAAGCAGATACTTTAGAGAGTCTGAGCTATAAGTGGGCTAATATTTTAAGGTAAGATAACAAGACAAGATGTGTTAATAATAGATATAACAAGTATTAAGTGATTTCTTTACTTTTGAAAAGTGGGAGAAACTTATAGCTATATACTTTACTGCACATAAAAATATGGCAGGAATGAAAAGAATTAGTTAAGCAGAAACTACTTTACATTCACATAAGTAGTCAGGCTAACCAGAAGAGAGTATGAAGATGTTTTACCTAGTGAGAGTTTAAAAGATTGATCTACATTCATCACACAGTACACATCAAAATTTTCACTGTTCTTTATACTAGTAATATTTTAGCCAAATATTCATAGTAAAGGGCCCCAAAAAGGCAACAGTACATAACCATCTTCATCTTTTCCTCCAAATTTTCTTCTTTTTAGGTTGTTTAATACCAGAAAAATGGTACTACTGTGACATTAAGATGCTATGAATTATCATAGAGGTCAGACCCAAGAATAGCTACAAGTCTAAAGATACTAGTTCTTGTGTAAACTGTAAACTGAAGCATCATGTCTGTCTATGATTGTGTAAGATAAGGGCTTGCTACCAAGCTGGATTTTCACTTATATTCAAGGTCATACTGGATTGATGAAAAGCAGATATTCTAGATATATTCTGATATGTATCTAGGACCACACTTTCTGATACTCCAAGGGAGATATTCTAGTATCTATTGCCACTTTCTCTTGGGAAATCATTTTCCTGATAATTTTTCCCAGGTCACTGAAAATATTGCCTTCATAAAAGGTTCTGGATTAGATCCCTTGCCAGGACAAAACTCAGCTTTTGAAGGAGCGTTTGGGAGTATCACTATGTTCATATGGATATTATGTGATAAAGTGTTTAGTCATGCAAAAATTATTATTTATCTTTTAAGATTGTCTCTATAATCTAGGTTTATAATGATGTAGATTTTCCCTTTTCCTCACATGGATGTGCTTTTTTAAAGTATATCTATAGCAATAGTATCAAGCATAACTAAGTTGATTCCTTGCCTTTTTGGCCCACTCTCAATTGTATATCTTGAGGCTGCTTGTCAAGATTTTGGGATCTTGAAGAAGAAGAGAGATTATTTTTATTGTGCATATTAGGTATGTTGGGATATGTGAATCTGTATAGAGAAAGATGTACTTCTATTGGTGTGACAACAGGCTATATTTCATTGTTGGTTGATCTGATTGAGGTGAAAGTCCTGTGGTCCTTTGGAGACGCAACACCGTCTGTGGTGGTTTGGCAAGAATTTGCAAGTATCAATAATTTGCTCTTATTGTACTTTGACACCGCTACTATTTGGACTAGTAGTGATGTTGAAGGGTATTAAATTGTCTACCTTTCAAGTGATCTTGGAAGGCCCATTTATAGTTGACAGCTAGCGGCCAAACTGGTGTCTAGCTGCGTACAACTCTTACTAGCTAGCCTATCATCCCCAAGCTACTAGTTTCATCCCCTAGAGTTGGATCCCAAAAGCTGAATAAGGTTTGGGATGAGGTAATATTCTAGGCTGCTGATTTTTCCTCTTCAGCCCAGATATTCCTTGACTTAGTTACGGCAAACTAAGTTGACACCCAATTTGGCTGACCTGCCCTTGTGCTTGATGTAATGTGCAGTATTTGCACGGGCGGTCTTTTGTCTCACTTCTCGGTGAAACAGGATGTTGTAATTTCCCGATCAATCTCTGGGTCGGGTCTGCGTCCCTATTCAGAACCCGGAATCCTTAGCATCTAATTATAGAAGCTTCTGGATTGGACCATGACCTGAGATCCGGAATGTCTCAGGTGTCTTCTGACTTGGAGACTACATCAATCTTATTATAATTTCTCCGTATTCCGGAATAGCTGTGTCACTTTGGCTGTGTTGCGTCTAAAGTCAACCCACAGCTTCAGTAATAGGGATATGGATCAGTCAATCCTAATGGATCAGGATTTCCTGACACTGCTTATCAAAGAAAACTTTTGAGTGGGGAATCTTATTGGCTTTTTTATAGATTGGAGCCAAATATTATTTTCTTGGATTCTTTAGCTTATAGTAACATGCACTGTTCTATTTATTGTACCTAGTGTTTGTAAAGCATTTTTATTTGGACTCTTGATTCTTTGAAATCAAATGAAAAGTGTACCGCAAGTGTGTTTAAAGTCTATTTAGATTTTAATGTATTGTAGGTCCAAGCCATTTGATTTCGTTAAGCTATGGTTTATTATACACAACTCAGCTAAATTATTGACGATGTTTGCTGTGATGAACATTGATATATGTATTTATATTGTGTGGAATTTCTTATGCGAAACTTGTTTTCTTTAAAAATCGCATAGCTGAACACTTTGCTATTTAAGTTTTCCAAAATCGAATCAAGGATAGAAAGGTGACGTTACCTCAGCATTATAATTAGGCTGGTATATTGAGCAGTAGCTCTTAAGAATAGAGTTCTTGAAGTAGGAGGTGCTCCAATTGTTATTTTTTATAGGTTTACTTTTTAAATTAAGCTAGAGCAAGCCTTGACATCGCATTGGTTAATTGAAAATATAATTTCTAAATTAAAATTATTTCGTGCTGAGTGGGACACTAGCTTTAACGGTCAGATCGATTTTGCTTACATGGCAGTGACGATCTAGCGTTGTCAGATCAATTTGATACTATATCCAGTGTCAGCTGAACGGATATTTATTTAGGCTAAATCCTTGTGCAACTTTTCTTCATTCTAAATCTTGATTAAACAATATGGCCAATGCAAATCTTCCAAGGAGAATTACTAAGGTTTCATATTATCATTTATACAATTTTCGCTCGACACCATATTTTGCATTTTTTAAATCCCAACTTTTAAGGAAATTGAAAGGCTTATGAATGATCCTGCTCCTGGGATTGATGCTCGGCCTCATGAAGATAACCTCCGTTACTTTGATGTTATAATTAATGGTCCTGATCAGTCTCCCTTTGAAGGTATTTTCTTTTTCAGGACTGCCTCATCTTGTTTTCATTGTTGACTACGCTACTTTCAAGCTTTTGCTAAAAATTTTTCATAGCGGCGCTAATTTTTAAGAAGCTTTAACTTTATTATTTTACATTTTCATGATATAAAGTTTTTCATTTCCAATGATACCTCAAAGGTTAATTTTTATTTAAACCACAGACTTTTATCTGTGAACGCTGCCGCCTTTCTCCTTAATGCATTCCAAAACCTAAGATTTATTTTTACTCCTCCCTGGGATATTGCTCTTCAGCTTTTACATATTTGAATTTAAAATTTTGACTAGGCTGGGCATTATTTTTACCAATTCGGGTTCTCTTACTTTAAGTCTATTACACAAAATAATGTTTTTCTTTATGTCTATGCAAAAATAATACTTTTAAAAGAACAAACTTCTTAGTCTCCGATTTTAATTCTCACTTCAGGCGGAATATTCAAGCTCGAACTGTTCCTTCCCGAAGAATATCCCATGGCGCCACCCAAAGTTCGCTTCTTGACGAAAATGTATCACCCCAATATCGATAAGCTTGGCCGCATATGTCTAGATATCTTGAAGGGTAACTTTTAAGCTGCGCCTTAAATAACAGGCTAATTAGATCGTTGGTCTCCCGCATTACAAATCCGTACCGTTCTTTTGTCTATCCAAGCTCTCTTATCAGCACCTAACCCAGACGATCCACTGGCCAATGACGTAGCCCAGCATTGGAAGGAGAACGAAAAGGACGCCATCCTAACAGGTTTATATGCCTACCTACTGATTATTTATTCTCTTTTAGCTCGGGAATGGACACGAAAATATGCTCACCTGGAATGAAAGTCAAACTCTTATCTCTCAAGTTTTAATGCTTGAGTATCAGGTCTGTAAGCTTTCTTTATTTCTTAGTAAATATTGATATTTTACCTTATCTTTATAGAGTTCTAATAGTGAAGTGGTGTTTTGTGACTGTTGAACTTTAAGATGAGAACCCCAACCTATCCAAATTCAACACTTAATTTTATTCCAATATATTTAGGTAACAGCAGTAGCTTCTGATATTTAACCCTTTAAGCATTGAGGCTGCTATTTAAAGTATAATGTATATTAAGACTCAAAGTATGCCTAGATGGGCACTTATAGCTTCCATTATTTTTTATTAAGCCTCTGCATTGTGCTATAGTGATCTATTTAAGGTTCATTATAGCTTTGACCATAGCAGTCAGGATTGTTGATTAGATTTAAGGGCTTAGGATTGGGGTTGCACCAGCCCATCTCTTGATATCTACCTGTTTGCCCAACCAGCAAATATCTCTTTTTATAGATTTAAACTTATAAAAAGGAGATTTAAGTTGTGCCATGTAAAATCCAGCAGTCATCTGGTAGTGGTCTGTTGCAATCCTACTTAGGGTACAAAGATGTGGCTGGGTAATCACTTTACCCTTTAAAGTCTAAGAAAATCAGTTACTAAATAACACCTAAAACATTTATCTTTGATTTCTATCTACAGTAACCCATAAGCATTCTATTGATTTAGGTTAGCTTGCAACTTGCTTTTTATTGTAAAATTTTATGACTTGATCTAAAGGTCCCGAAAGGGGTTCAAGAGCATTAAAGCTAGGCACAATCTTCAATTTATCGATAAAATTATCAAAAAAGCTTTGTTCTGAAAGCAGCATTTGATAGTCTATTGCAGAAGAAAAGAAACCCTTTCTGGAAAGTTCCTGTAAAGCTGTCTCTTGCATATTTCAAACTGCTTTTAAGGGTTATATGGAACTCTAAAAACTTCTACATCCTGCTTTAATTCTACAGAGTCCAGATCAAAAAGATAGGAGCAAGCTGCTTATAAATCTAAATACATGATCATGATGAAATCAAGTCAACATGATTGAGATCCAAATATGCCAGCCAAGTTTTATGAGCATTCTAGACCCTACAATATTCTATTAAGCAGCTATGTTTTCCTATATAGATCTTCTCCTAGCTGTTCACGATGTCATTATAGCTTGTATTCTGTAGATTCCAAACCTGATACAAGAATGCAGGATTGTCAAATCCTATGTCCAAATCTCAAACCACAATCGTGATTCTGCTTTTTTCCTGATTAAATGAATTTCTTTGTTTTTCATTTAAATATTTCAAATCATGGGATCTCATAGATGCTTTGCAGATTTCAAGTCGTGGCAGCATATTTCAAGTGGACAAAACGAATCCATTGGAATCTGAAATGAAATGTTCAAATCCACCCACTGTTTTCATTGAGTCTATTATCTTTTGAAACTGCAGAAGTTGTCAAATCCACTAAACAAAGTTCAAATCATGATTGAAAGCCACTAGTAAGCTAAAAAAGTAATGACAGAAACTGAAACATGGATCGAATAGACAGATGGTAAACTAGAAGATACAGAACCAAATTAAGAAGCTCCACTATGTCAAAGATCAAATGAAAACTTCGACTTTAATAAACATGTTTAGACATGAAAATCAATTGAAACCTAATATTGTCCAAAACTAGAAGTGATAAAATATCATATGCTTAAACCACCACTACAGAAACTGTGATACTATCCAAGGCTAAATCAAGAGAAAACAACCTCCCAAACCCAAATTAAAAATCTAAACAACACACGTATCCAATCTAAAGTATATCCTTTATTTTATTTTTATGGAAAGATTATCCCATCCCCAACCAGCTCCTGCAACAGGCCACAGGGAGGCCCGTCCAAGAGAACACCTCAGAGGTCCAGGAATAGGCCAAGGACACAGAATAAGCATGTTGAGGCCAATACACAGGTTTTCCAAGGCGTCAGTGCAAGCCAACCACCTCCCACATCACAAGCCAGAACTACCAGCTTGAATCCCAAACAGAAGCCACTCTCAAGGCCTGCCACTAAATCTATTCAAACCATGGTCATCAGGAACAATAAGGGTTTTTACAACTCCATAGTCTACCCAGTTGTCACTAGGCCCTGTAAGCTGTATCATAAAGTTGCCAGTTCATGCCTCATAGTCTTTAATACACCATATGAGCAACTGATCACAACTGGAGAGCCAGTTGTACCTGCTGTGTATTCCAAGATTGACGGTGATATTGCATGTGAAAAAGATGCTTTGTTTTACATACAGGTACTTTGAGAAAGGGGAGCTGAACTAACTAAGCTCAGTTCTCATCCTGATGGAAACAGCCACCAAGATGCCACTAAGTGAAACATGGGGATGGCCGCTCAAACAGGGGTCCAGAAAAACACAGTGGAGAATATCTGAGAGAGGTAAGTGCTGATTCCCATTGATAACATTTCAGCCAACAGCCAGGGTGTACAGCCAGGTCCAACTGCAGGAAGCAATGAAAGCCTTGAAAATCAGTGTCAGAACCATTTTTAATGATGGTTCTGTCATCATTCAGGTTGTTTCAAAACTTGTCTCACACAATGATCACTTTAATGATAGCTTAACACCTGGATTATCAACCAAAAGTCTTAATTGTAATATGGTGGGGACAAGGACAAAAGTTGTACCTGGGACTGCTTCTGTGCCCATATGTGCATTGGATCCAAATATGAAAACTTTGGGAAAACTTCCAATTGGGCGTAGAGCTGTCAATTTAAATATTTCCTGCCAACCAGATGCTTCCAAAGACCTTGGTGACGTAGCAACCGCCTGCTTTTGCAAACAAGCACCCTAAATCCAGATTATTGAGCGGCCTAGGGTTGATTAACCGGATTCATTTGTGATGTTTTTAACAATAGTTTCCGAATCTTGATGTTTCTGATCCCTGTTCCTTAAACTGTTAGGAGGATGGTGTAAGAGAGGGGGCTAGACTAACAAAGTCTGGCTCTCATCCTGGTGGGACCAACCACCAGGATGCCATCCAGTGCAAGACTGGGATAGCCACTCAAAGAGGCCTCCCAAAGGAGACCAGATGTGAAAGGGGGAGGGAAGTATGCATCCAAAGCCATGACCATGGCTCCAGTAAGTAACCACAGAGAGCGATCCCAAGTGAAAGGGGCCTCTGTATTTGACTCAGGGATTTGGTGCAAGGGGGAAGGATTGACCAAGTCAGAAGAAGGAGTTTCAGTAGTCACAGATTCTAAAGGTGGTAACAACTCTTCAAGATGAGAAGACGACCAAGAGAACAACCCATAGGATCCTGGTTTGATGGGAATCTGGGTGAGATGCTCAATTACATTTGCAAAATGACCAGTAATAAACCCAGAAGATCAAGAAATCAAGGAAAGTTTGCTTCAAAAGACTGGTTTTGAGGACCAGAACAAGAGGGAAATGGGCACCAGTATCCACACAGCCATCTTGTACCAAGGTGACAACATGATTTCAGCAGGTGCCCTTCTTTTTCTAATACTACTGGGCAGACGGACCAGGTGCACGGGTAAATAATAGGAAATGATCCAAATTAATATGCTTGGAACAATTCCCAACAAAAAACGACGGGCAGTCGGGCCAGGGAAAGCAGTTGGCGGGGACAATTAAGTGCTCGGGTAAATAACAAGGAATGGTCCAAGTTATTGTTCTCGGAACAATTCCCAACAAAAAACGACAGGCAGGTGGGCAGGAGGGCCAGAGAAAGCGGGAGGTGGGGACAACAGCGGGAGTTGGGATAAATACCTTTATTGTTAAACAAACTTTAAAATACACAAGATTTTCAAAGTCAGGAGTTTATTCAAAAATTGGAATTGGTAAGCAAGGGACCTGACGGCCCATGCTTCCATTTTATGCAAAGGAGGGGGTGATAGGATGGGAGGGGTTATGAAAGGGGCTATTGGAGTGCAATCTAAAGGGGAGCCTATTAAAGAGTACTAGCCAATCTTATCTTGGTTTGAGACCCAGAAAATAGGGGCCGCGGGCCGGATGTAAGACTCAGCCCCTTAATTGGCTAGGAGCCTTCTGAGGACTCAGGATGCACATTTACCCTAATGCCTTCCTCTGACGTCTCCACCAGAGAGCTCAAGAACCCAATTGTTTTGGGCCGGGGGACTCCCAGGCCGGAGGAATTAGCTACCTGGGACACCACTGGTCGCGGGTTTTGGTACCCAATTTCCACGGGCCGCAGTTTTACCTTTCTGACTTCATGTGGCCCGCATTTTTTTGTTGGTTTGCTAATTGTTTCAGGACCAGGCAACACCAGAACATCAAGCAATCCAACCAAATTAATGTCTCCTCTGCAGTTGGAGGGGACTCCAAAGGGGAAATGAGAACTTCAGCCGGGAAGGCCAACACAAAGCGTTTGTCTACCGTGTGGGCCAAGTCCTCCAGGTTTTGGAGGGGTTTTTCCTGCATGCGGGCCACCTTTTTTGATGGTCTGGGAAATACATCCCAATCCAGGGCCAAAGGTGGGCCGCAGAACTTTACAGATGGGCTGACGTTAAAACAGTAAGGGTCTCATGTAAGTTTCAGTTTCCAAACCGCTTGAGTATCTGGTCTATCATGAGCTACCCTAAGTTCCAGCTATCAAATCTCCCCCTTAATTTCCCAAGCCCAGATCTGTATAAGCCTTGTTCCCTTTCTTGGAGCAAATGCTCAGTCAATAAAGACTTTTAAACCACATATTGCTTTATTGTTGTAAGACTTTTTCTTAGAATCACCATGAAGCCATCTAATCTTTCCCTTCCTTGGAGAATTAGGTTCCAATGGTTGCTGTCACAGCTCATACCAGAGTCTGGCTGGACTCCCACAGGGGAGGCAGGCCGGGCCTGAAAGACCAGGTACACAATTGGTGCTTGTAACAGAAATCACAGGATAATAAGAAGCTGTCTACATGTGGTGGGAAATCACCCACCAAATCCACATAGAGTTAATGATTAACCACCAACGCAGCTTCAGATACTGGGTTGTGAAATTTCCAAATGAGATACTAGGGTTAAGTAAAATAATTAACCCCAACCAGAAAAGCCCTAGATAAATAGCCTGCAAGAGAATCAGAGTGTCTTCAGCATAAAATTCAGGGCATTGAGATAGCACATGTGTTTCAGCTTTGAAAGAAGTAGGAACAGCTCCAAGATTGACAGGCATTGAATTAAAATTTGGTGGTGGCGACAACAAAGTACCAATGACAGGCCCCCATATTCCCGTAATAATCCGGCTAAGGCTTAAATTGTAGGGGATGTAGCGTAAAAGCCTGACTACAGGATGCATTTTCAAAAGTAAATTTAGACCAGGGAATATGTGATTTTTATTGAATAAACTTTAGGAGGACTCAACTCTTAAGAGTTGAAACAGTGAAAATTATTCAATATTTATATAAATCAACTAAGCAATACCACCTGGATCCTGGGCTCCTATTCCTTCCACATTGTCAAGTGAGTATCTAGTCTAGGTTGCAAAGAACCCTTGAGTGACCAACTTCTGATGACCATGCTGATTCACAAGTTCATATCTGGTGACCCTTAAATTATGTCAATTTACCAACATCAACTTACAGGGGGAATCAGATTTGACTGGCAAACTGGAGCAGCCGTAACCCATTTTTGATCAACTGTTCAATTCAAATCTGTTAAACCAGTCAGTTTTGTTAAAGGTTTTCTGGCTTTCTGAGATCTTCTACTTGGCCAAATAATTCCCAGCATTATGGAACTTACTGTGACAGTTCTATCCTGATAAGGTAATTCACAGCTGTAGCCAAATGTCAGGATTGTCAATTTGTTATCCCTCAAATCCCGGGCCCAAGGGCGGGATTTGAACCCTGAACCTGAATTCCTGCAGGACGCTGGCCCCATGGACCAAGAGCCCGCCCATGTCTTTCTGAGATTGAGCCCCCGCAAGCTGAAGCCCCTGCTAAGTCCCAAAGCCAGATTACCAGTACAGGTTCAATTATGATGGTGCCTGAGGAGGAGTTTCTTGAATTGCCTAATGGAGGCAGAGAAGGTGCCCCCGTGAATTTCATGAGCTTGAAGTCCTCTTGAGTAACCAATCAAACTCAACTGCCAAGGAGAAACCCGGGCTTTGGGCCTGACCCCATGACCACAGCCCAAAATCAAGTGATCAATTTGGATGTTCTGACCAATGAGAGAACATCCAGCTGAGGTGCCATTCCGCCGCTCCTGCACCCGGGCCTCCTGGACACCTGCCTGCATTTTTCCCAATATTTTGATGAAGCCCTTATAGAAAATACTAAGTTTGGAGGCGGGATGCTATACATGCCTATAGATTCTGCGCTCAAACTTTATCACCATTTTTGAATAAAGGTTATGTTATTTTGGCTCACACAGCTATTGCCTTATTTTGTATTTGCTATCTACCAATTCAGTTTGAGATCACCTGGCCCTCCTGCCCCACCACCCGCAGTTTTCTGTCCTCCTGGTGTACCCTTTGGACCTGTCCATTTTACCGACTACCCTCTGAAATCTGAATACAAGGACTACACCCTGGAAAAGATACTTGAACTCAACTCTTTGGCTTGCATACAATCCACAATTAGATATAACCAACAAGGCCCGTGGATATTTTCAACACCCAAGTTGTTCAGAGGGAAATTCAACTATCTCTCTGCTTACAACCTACCCATGGAACCACCTGTGACCCCAAAACCTATTCCCACTTCCTCACCTGACCTTCCAACCAACCATACTGGTAAGCTTTTAGGGATTGTTTACATCACTCTCACAGGGGTGATTGTCACTATAATCCCAGCTGCTGGCCTGTGGTCCTGGGTGGGAAAGTCTGTCTCCTATCTTTTTAAGTTAGCTCCCTCTTGTGGTGGGCATTGCCCGCAAAAAACATGGCCCAAGTTACCCCTGAAAACGACGGGCTGGCCGCCCAAGACTGGATCCCTGACACCAAAGGACACCCAATTTTAGTATGGAGAACAACCTGGTTGGCCAGCCCTAATACTGTGATTTAAACAAACCCCAACTTGCTGAAGTCTTGGGAAGGAGGTACATTGGGCAGGGGGGGAGTGTGAGGAATCTCCTTCATGGTAGGCGGAATGGACACTCTAGGGTGGCCAGGAAGAAGATCCAGGTGATGAGGATGGAAAAAACCTAAGTCAAAGGCGCAAGGTGGCTTAACCAAAGTGACAGGAGCAGAACCAGGAGGGAATAGATAGGTGCGGTTGTATTGTGTAGTGGGTTTACAAATAGATGCAGACCAAATGATTATATTGGTACAGAAATAGATCATTCCTGAAAGAAAACAATGATCTTGGGCATAAAGCTGTTTGTTTCATGATGTCAACAGTGAGAAAGGCTTCTTCTCTTCAATATTTACATTTACTGGGGAAAACTTGGTTTTTTTGTGCCACCAGAGGCCTGGTGGCATCATTTTTAGTGATACTTGCAATTTTCTCAGAAATTGAGCACTTGGGCCTGGGGGTGAAAGGGCATCAGCTAGTATAATATGAACCTTGGTTTTTCTGCAGCATGCCAAGTTGCCACAGCTATTATTAGATCCTGCAAGCAATCAAGCGCCCAATTGTGCAATCAAACAATTGCCTTCCCAATTTCCCAATAGTAAATGGACCCAGATTTGTGTTTAGATTTGATGCCAGGAATTTGTGGCACGTGAGCCTTGCAAACTCCAGGCCATTTGTGATCTGAAAGAGGTTTTTCTCCTGAAAGGCAGTTGATAATGTTTCCCATGCTGTTGGTTGCTTTATCTCTAGGAAGGCTAGCTGATTATCTAGGGCATTCTGGGCTCTGAAAGTTGCTTCTACTCATGATTTGTACATTGGTACAAGGTTCTGTAAAGATGGAAACTAGACCAGGTTCAGGGACTAGCACTGAGTATTTTAATAATGGTAAGTGAGCTCCTGTGGTTCCCGGAAAGTGATATACTGCTTTCTTGTTCTCCACAAATTCTTGAATTAAGGAGAATCCTCAACCTGTGCCAGCCAATTATTTTAGAGTTGTGTAAATTAGGTCTGAGCTCAAATATAAGTTGTGGGGATAAATTGTCCAGACTAGAATGAGAACTGAGAACAAAGAAGTGCACTGAAGCTTTAAACCTACAAATATACTAAGAAAAGGAGTAAAACAGGAAATGAAGATGAATAACAATGTGGAAAACAGGAGGTGTAAATGGGCCACTTGAAAGAAATGGTTACAAGATAACAGATACAACACCTGCTGGTCCTGCATAGAGACTTTTCTCAGCCATGCCAAGACAGCGGAGGCCATGGCCTGAGAAGGGGGTATTTTTGACCCCAAGGTAGCTTTCATCTATCAGGGAATGCCTTTATTGATAGTAGGTAAAACTATCTGAAAACAAGTTTTCAGAGGGAAAACGGGGGGACTATAACTCAACTGGGGGAGGCAAACTTGAATCTGATTGGCTGGCTGGAAATATTTTCACCTCTTGATTGGAGACTTCTGCCAAAGCGCTGATGAAGTCACAATTTGATATTTTTGGGCAACTGGCTGGTCAACCGCCAAGTGCCACAGGGTATTGATATCTTGTAATCTTTAGCGCATAATTATTTGGGCAAATTTCAGGGTGGTGCAAGTTAATTCCTTCACCATCAACAGGGGCAGCTTTAACACATTTTTTTATCAATGACTAGATTCAAAATTGTCCAATACTTTCAAGGATTTTTGCTGCTTTCTTTTTTCAATCCTTGCTCTTTGGGCAATCTATCCCAGGCAAAAATGACACTACTGTGACAGATTGGTGTCCTATCAATCTTTTCTGTCCCTTTGCTTCCATCTTCTTGCTTGTATACTTGGGAGTTTATGCCTTCTTGGGTTGCTTCAACCCACTCCTAGGTAGATACCAAATCTTTGATTAAATATTCCACTTGGGTATGATATCATTACCCATTGGCTATTTGATTACTGGTTTAACTTCTTCTGCTTTAATCCACCACTGTCAGGGACCCACTTGACAGGGAACAAGTTCCCTATTTGGTGGGCCAAGGCCCCTAAGTTAAGCCCTGCTATTACTGAGCCAATGGGTACTGTTATCATGGCGAGCTGTCCTAGGTGACCCAGGTAGGTGAATCTTCCTAGCATAGAGCTGAATTGACCAAGCATATAATACCCCACCATGTAAGTTAAAAGGTAGAAGGAGGCGTAGGGTCTAACCAACAAAGGTTTGGCAGGAGGCGGAGTGAACAAACGATCATAATGGAATTTGCGTCCCCAGTGGCCAGAGAGGTACTTAAACCATCCACGGGATATAGATTCCTTTTGATGAGTGTCGTTGGGAGAGGAGTTGTACCAGTCAGTAGTGGGTGTTGGGTTTTCCAAGGTTAACACCACAGATAAGAAGGAAGCTAGAAACCAGAACAGAAATAGAATTCTTTCATGGCTTCAAAAATAGGGTATCAGAAGGTAAGTGATTGGCAGATATGGAATAAAAGTCTTTATTGTTGGAACAACTAAGTTTAATAAGGTTTGCACACTTAAATAGCCTCCAAAATGGAGGCTGGGAAATTTAAGTGGATATTTGGGATAATAAGAGGGATTTGCCAATGATTTTCATGAATATCATGGAAAAAATTAATACCTGTGTCATATTGGCATTGATTTGGGACTGGAGGTGTAATATAAACTTCAAGTTAAATAGAAGGAACCAAAGCAAGCCACAAGATCATACTCAATTAAGCGGTGCAATAATTGAATATCAAGAGGAATGAAATGTGAAGCCTCAGTTTCATATAGTAATAGTGGATCTGTGAGCAACAAGGTGATCCCAAGCAGCCAATCAAATGCAGAGCGGTAAGTGACGTTATCACTTAAGTTACTAACCTTTTTGAACTCAAATTGAAGTGCAAAAGCAAAAAACAATTCAATCAAATGGTTATAAATAGGTAAAGTAAGTTGCATAGTTGATTCTATACTAAAAAAAGGCTCTTTCTGAAGGTTCTGGGTTTGATTCCTGTTTAACTTAAGGCTAGCAAACAAACTGGTGTCCAGTACTTGGTGGCTGTGTTGCTGTGTCTTTGCCCAATTAACCATATTATCAATAAAATTAAGGGAGTCAGGGAAGGAATCACTGACAGCCATGCTGGGAAGTTATTTTCTGTAGGGTAGGTTTCTGACAATCAGGGAGATCTTTTTGGTGGAAGAAATGAGATCCAAGGCCACCCCAGGAGAGAAACCCCCAGGAACCAAATGTGAGAGAGTAATATTGGGCTGTCAGAAGTGAGACTTCACACCAGATGCTCCTCAGCGGATAAAAAGTTCCAAGCCCCACCTGGGAGATTATCCAGAACATACAAGAGCTGAGTGAGGCCTTCTCTCACATCTTGCGCCAAGGAAGATAGACCAAACATAGATCTGGAGAGCTAATCTTTATCAGGAGAAAAACAGGGGCCAGGGTGAAAGCTAGGGATTTTACAAGTGAGAGCAGTACATTCCAACTCTACTACAAGTTTGGAGAGCTTTTGTTGGGGTGAATAAGGCAAAACCAGTAGATTCTAGTGAATGCTAGGGTGCTACAGGGGTTTGACAGTTACTGTTAAGATCAAAAATAGCCCTAGAGGTCTGGGAAGCCATGGGGTAAGCTTTACTTAAGTAAAGCTCAAACCTGAAGTTGAAATTTAAGCAGGACACAAAAAAGTCAGACTCAAAGTAAGTAAATATTGATCATTAACCTAAAACAAGTTTGAACTTGAAATTGAGAGCAAAGGCAGGAGTAGGTATGGAGCATTGCAAAACACTAACGCTTAAACTAGGACACATAATAAGCTACTGAAAGTAACCAAGGGGAAACTTGAGGTAAGATAGGCCAGCGTTAAAAGCTAAAGCTTTTAGGCAATGAAAAGCTTCAATATGAGGTCCTCAAGACAATAAAATTTAAAAATTCAAAGATTTATTGTAAAGGTTGACAGGCAGGGACTCATAGTGAGCCTGCTTGTTATTTATAATCATTACAACCTGAAGACCCCAACCAAATACTGGTGCCCCCTGATTTGCTGGCAGCTAAAATTTTTAGCCCTGCATCATGGGGGCTGAAAGTCTTTGGAGATTTCTGGGGCAGCTTCTGATTGGCTGAGAGCATATGCTTGAATCTCAGAAACTGACACTAGCAAATCCAGGTTGGATTGCAGCATATTATTGGCAGATTTTGATTGGTAACACCTAGCCTGCTTGAAAAGGGGGCAGGATCAGGCCAGAAAACAATCTAATCAATTAGTGTTTCCTCCATGGTTGAGCAGGAAGGTTGGGGTAGTGTGGGGGCAGTTTGGAAGGAGTAGGCTAATAAAAATCTTTCATCAATTGTATGGGCCAGATTTCCTAGAGAATTCAGAGGCTTGGAAAGATTTTAGAGAGAATTTTTTATTCTCTTGGGAAAATGGTCCTATTTAGAGTCAAGGAAGGGAGTAACTTTACAGGTGGCGCCCATGGGCTGTCTTGGCAGAATAATTTGGCTGAGTTGGGTGATACCTTGGAAAGAGAAGGTGGAACAGAAGCAGGAACTATTTTCTGGTCTAGTGCTCTGGAGGGGAAACTAGGGGCAAACATTGGTTGAACCAAAGCAGCAATACACTGATCAGCATTTTCAGTACCATCCTTGGAGCTGCAAGTACTCTTGGTTTGATAGTACCAATAGTATAAGGTTTGCAGCAATGTGATAGCCCTCTTCAAATATCAAATGCTCAAATTGCATGAAATAACAGTTGTTTATTTGAAGATGCCAGCAGGGAGGAAAATTTCAACCTCCTCAGCTATATACTTCTGGAAAACTGACTTTTGGCCAGGTACAGTATCCTGATTGGCTGGCTGGTCACCAGCTACCATTTTTCTGGCGCCGGTGTCATGAATGAAATTTCAATACTTGTATTGAAAACCCAAGAGTTAAACCCTGGTTCCCAGAAGGCGGATCCAACCCTCCAGACCAGTCCAGGACCCGCCAATCTGTTAAAAGACGGGCTCAAATCAGTGAATCACTCCGCGTTCCGCCGGCCTACTACAAAGGACCCTTCAAAAACAACTCAAGTCACTCAAAGTGAACAGGGGACCGCCAACTCGCTAAATTGTGTACTTGAGTTAACAAGCTACTCTGAGACCTGCCAATCTTCCAAGGACAATTCCCCAAATGGTCATCAGATTGATGCTAACCTGGAGCCACCAAAGACCCAAACCTACACAGCAGTTGCAGCTTGCCTTAAAGAGGTTAAAACAAACCCTATTCTCAACTCTGCTAACAACCTGCCGGCATGCCGCCCAGAAGGGGTAGTACAATTGGACTACTCAGGTGACATAGTGAACAGCGGTGGCAAAACAAAGCATTGCCTTTCCAATTTGCCAGAACAGGCACAACCTGGATCTGCCACCCTTGAGACACCAAGCCAAGACCCATGTCCTGCCAGTACCTTGTCCGCAAAACCTGAACCCTGCAAAAATCAAAGGAGCAAAATCCCATGGTATAAAAACCCTGGTGGTATGGTGAAGACCACATTGTCATTTTTGATAATAAAGTTTTATGAACCTTTGGTTCAAACAAATCTTACCCTATCTAGTCTTAGTGATCTTCCATCTTAATTCCAGTCAAGTAGACTGCCAGGCCGCTGCCCTCCCCCAAGACCAACCTGCCAAATTGCCCCAGGCATTATACTGTCCCCTGGGAGCCCCCTTTGGACCTGTGCATTTTACTGAATACCCCCCCCAACCCGGCCTATTCAGAGTACAACTTGGAGACTATCCTCATTGCCAACCCCTTGGCCAAGACTAGAGAAACCAAATACATAGGACGTGAAGGAAAGTGGTACAAAAAACCACCAAGATTGTTCAAAGACAAGTACAATTACCTACCTGCCTACTTTGTTCCTATGACTCCTCCCTTAACCCTACAACCAGACTGCCCACTGGAACCTACTGCCGCAGCCAATACCACCTCTACCCAACTGTTTGGAGTACTCTACATTACTTTGACAGGATTGGTAGATTCTGTGGTCCCCAACTCCGGACCCTGGTCCTTACTCGGGCGTTCTGTATCTTATATTATCAAGTTAGTGCCCATTCTATGGTGGGCCTTACCCGCCGGCTCGGCCGCACCTCACCCTGAGCCGTCCAATGCCTCTACCTATGACTGGCTACCTGACATTATGACAATCTTTTTCAAACACAGTAACCTGGGCCCCAAGATGTTATTAACACTTGGGGCAACTTGTATGCTCTTTTTTGTGATAATCACTTATTACACCCATAAGGCACTTACCTCCCTGATACTTCCATGGATGAAGAACCAACCCGCCAAAGAATTGAAAGACCCTGCACCTGGTGCAGAACCCCAGAACCCAGCCACATCACAAGTGCAAAATGTGATAGTGAACCAGACCACGACCAAGGTGGATATGCCCCAGATGGGCAAAATCACCTTAGAAGAAGCCCGACAAGCCATGCCAGTCCTCCACCTCCACTTCCAAACCAACACCAACACCAACACCTACCCCAGTGACACTGCAAAAGTATTGGGGGTGGCCGCCATGCTATCAGGAGATGCACTGGATTGGTTTGGGAAGGCCACCGCCAAAGATGTTGAGTTTTGCCTTGACTATTTGAAATTTGAAGCTGAACTCATGAGCACTGGCAATGACCAAGACACCAGATACTACGCGCTGAACTCTATGTTAGAGATCCGACAAGCAAACCTCCCTATCCAAGCCTATATTGACAAGTTCCTTAAACTGAAAACGTGCACCCAACTTGAAGATGAATTATCTGCCATTATCTTCAGAAAGGGAGTTAATTCAGCCATGAAAGACCTGTTGAAGCACCACCCGCCTACACTGAGCCTAGAGGAATTACTGCCCCTATGCAAAGGCCTGAGTCTAAACCAAGAAGGACAGAACGTGAACCCTACCTGGGCCAGCAGAGCCATGACACCCAATTGACCTGGAATGTCCCCTGACAAGTTACAACGCCACTATCAAGATGGGTTATTTTTCTACTGCCACAAGGCCGGGCATCTAACCAGAGCATGTCCTAAGAAGAGTACGCCTTCCATATCCTTGGCGCAAATAAACACCTCTGCACAATCTTATAAATTCATCCAAGTGACCATAGACTGTATGGTAATTAAGCGTCAGATAGAGGCCTTTATTGACACAGGAGCCGATGAAAGCTTCATTGATGACAACCTGGCAAAGGAACTAGGACTAACAGCTTCAGAGCGCAGCCTACAAGTAACCATGGGAAACAGTTCCCTGGACGCTGGCTACAAGTGCAAACAGGAACTTCCCTTGACAATTGGACAGAACGTGTACCCAACTCCCTTGATCCTCTTGCCGGGATTGCCCCATTCTCTAGTACTGGGGGACTCATAGTCTGACAGACATGGTCTGATTCTAAATTATTGTGAACAGACCACCACCTTAGGACGACCTGAATCTTGTGACTCCGTTCTGTTCTGTATGAGTCCTGGCAGAACCCTGACCAACAGACTCTTAACCATAAAGATAGAATCCAGCGTTGGGACACTACCTACTCCCCTGAAAAAATGGGACCACATATTTAGCAAAGAAGAGGCCACAAAACTACCCAGTCACTCCATATACAACCACGCTATAGACCTACTACCAGGTACCCAACCACACCACGGCCCCATCTATAGTTGCAATCACCGAGAACAAGTGGCCTTGAAAGCTTACCTGGAGGATATGACAAAAAAGGGTTTCATCCGAGTATCAAAGGCCCCGTGCTTGTCACCAATGCTGTTTGTAGGGAAGAAGGACGGTGGAATGCGCCCCTGCGTGAACTACCAGAAGCTGAATGATATCACTGTGAAGAACTGCTATCCCATCCCCAACGCCAATGACTTTTGCAATGTACTAACTGGAGCCCAGGTGTACTCAAAAATTGACCTAAGAGATGTGTTCAACCAAATATGAATCAAAGAGGGCGACAAATACAAAACAGCGTTCAAGACCAGGTATGGACTCTACAAATAGCTGGTGATGCCATTTGGACTATACAACGCCCCCAGCACCTTCCAGCGCATGATAAACACAGTATTGGGTAAATACCTCAACCAGTTCTGCGTGGCCTACCTCAACGACATCCTCATCTACAGCAAGACCCACAAGGAACACCTGCGCCACCTGGACCTTATACTAGAAAAACTCTCCCAAGCAAAATTACATGCTAAGCTTAAAAAGTGTGAATTCTTCCAGTCTGAAGTTGAATTCCTGGGATACGTTGTGAAGCCTGGCAGGTTTGCCATGGCACAGGACAAAGTAGAAGCAGTAACATCTTGGCCGGTGCCCAAATGCAGGAAAGATGTGAGAAGTTTTTTGGGCCTGGCAAATTATTGCAGGGATTTCATCCAAAATTTTTCTCTGATTACCTTACCCCTGACCCGCCTTTGCTCAGACAAGGTTTACTTTGCTTGGACTGACAAGTGCACATCAGCATTTGAAGCCCTGAAGCTTGCTTTCACCTCTGCCCCTGTCCTGGCCATGCCCAACCCATCCAAGCCATTTGTACTGGAAACCAACGCATCCAACTTTGCGGTGGGTGGGGTCCTTCTTCAGGAAGGAGGGGATGGTATGCTACATCCTGTAGCATATTACTCCAAGAAGATGCTGCCTGCTGAAGGAAACTACCCGATCTACAACAAAGAGATGCTTGCAATAATGAAGACCCTGAAACATTGGCGCTGGTACCTATGTGGTGCCAAATTTCCAGTAAAAGTCTTAACTGACCACAAGAACTTGGTTAACTTCTTTAAACCCAGACAGCTAAACCAGAGGCAGGCCAGATGGACCTTGGAACTGGCTGACTATACCTTGACCATTGACTACAAGCCTGGGAAGGTGAACGTGGTACCTGACGCCCTGAGTAGAAGAGCTGATCTGACTCCTTCCTCTACAGAAACTAAGGACCACAACACACATGTACTCCTCAACCCAGCCAGCCTAGGCATCCAACTGATGTACATGAAAATCATGGCCCGCAAACCTGACGTAATTGAGGCGCAGAAACAAGACAAATACTCAGCAGACCTTGTTGCTGACTTGACCTCAGATCCAGAAAGCTGCCACCACAAGAAAGGATTCTCGCTGAAAGGATCCACCCTGCTATTACACAACCGGATCTATGTACCAGAAGGTGAAACAAGGACCAAAGTACTCATTGACTATCACAACTCAGAGATGTCCGGCCACTCTGGCAGACTCAAGACACTCTGAGGAATCAAGAAGAATTACGCTTGGCCCCGACTGGACAAAGATGTGGCCGCCTACATCGAAGGCTGTGAGACATGTGAAAGAACCAAAACCTGTAGATCCAAACCTGAAGGCCTGCTAAGACCGCTAGACATACCTGCAGGGCCCTTGCAGTCCGTTTCAATGGAAAATATTGTAGAACTGCCCCCCTCCAATGCGTTTAACACCATCCTGGTCATGGTAGATAGGTTTACTAAGATGTCCTATTTTGTCCCTACCATCACTCACTGCACTGCTGCGGAGACAGCTAGACATTTCCATGACTGCATCCTAACTCAACATGGCACTCCGTTGGAAATCATCACTGATAGAGGACCACAATTCACCTCCAAATACTGGACTCAGGTGATGAAGGACTTGAGGGTAAAGCGCTGTGTATCAACCTCCTACCGCCCACAGACCGATGGCCAGACTGAACATGTGAACCAAATACTTGAACAATACCTACAATGCTATGCCAACGCCAACCAGGATAACTGGGCTGAGATGCTACCCATGGCACAGTATGCCTACAACAGTAAAGACCACACCTCCACGGGAATGTCCCCCTTCAAAGTCAATTATGGATTTGACCCATCTTGGGATCCCAGTATTGGCGGTAAGGAAATAAACCCGTCAGGACAAACATGGATTGAACAGATACACAACACCCAACAAACCTGTCTTAAGAATCTGACCCGCGCTGTCCAGACTTATAAGGCTTTTGCCGACAAAAAGAGAATTCCTGGGAAACCATTGAAGGTAGGGGACAAAGTCTATCTGGACTCTCAAAACGTGCCTCTGACTGTTCCCTATTGGAAGTTAGCCCACAGAAGAAGTGGCCCCTACAAGATCACCAAACTAGTGGGTGAAGTAGCGTTTGAACTAGAATTACCCCCTCGTAGAAAATAAACAACATCTTCCACTGCGTGCTTCTATTCAAGAAAGAGGGGAACTCACTCCCCCACCAGAAACTCAAGACTGAACCCCCTCCCATCCAAGTAGGACGCTCTGAAGAATACAAAGTTGAATATGTTCATGGAGACCGTACCCACTATAAAACCCTCCAGTACTACGTCAAGTGGAAGGGATACCCACCTGAGGAAAGCACGTGGGAGCCATTAAGCAACCTACCCAACGCCCAACTAGCAATACAACAATACCTTGAGAAGAAGGCCAGGAAGGAAGGGACCCCTGGGAAGGAAGGGGATGATGTCATGAATGACATTTCAATACTTGTATTGAAAACCCAAGAGTTAAACCCTGGTTCCCAGAAGGCGGATCCAACCCTCCAGACCAGTCCAGGACCCGCCAATCTGTTAAAAGACGGGCTCAAATCAGTGAATCACTCCGCGTTCCGCCGGCCTACTACAAAGGACCCTTCAAAAACAACTCAAGTCACTCAAAATGGACAGGGGACCGCCAACTCGCTAAATTGCGTACTCGAGTTAACAAGTTACTCTGAGACCTGCCAATTTCCCAAGGACAATTCCCCAAATGGTCATCAGATTGATGCTAACCTGGAGCCACCAAAGACCCGAACCTATGCAGCAGTTGTAGCTTGCCTTAAAGAGGTTAAAACAAACCCTATTCTCAACTCTGCTAACAACCTGCCGGCATGCCGCCCAGAAGGGGTAGTACAATTGGACTACTCAGGTGACATAGTGAACAGCGGTGGCAAAACAAAGCATTGCCTTTCCAATTTGCCAGAACAGGCACAACCTGGATCTGCCACCCTTGAGACACCAAGCCAAGACCCATGTCCTGCCAGTACCTTGTCCGCAAAACCTGAACCCTGCAAAAATCAAAGGAGCAAAATCCCATGGTATAAAAACCCTGGTGGTATGGTGAAGACCACATTGTCATTTTTGATAATAAAGTTTTATGAACCTTTGGTTCAAACAAATCTTACCCTATCTAGTCTTAGTGATCTTCCATCTTAATTCCAGTCAAGTAGACTGCCAGGCCGCTGCCCTCCCCCAAGACCAACCTGCCAAATTGCCCCAGGCATTATACTGTCCCCTGGGAGCCCCCTTTGGACCTGTGCATTTTACTGAATACCCCCCCCAACCCGGCCTATTCAGAGTACAACTTGGAGACTATCCTCATTGCCAACCCCTTGGCCAAGACTAGAGAAACCAAATACATAGGACGTGAAGGAAAGTGGTACAAAAAACCACCAAGATTGTTCAAAGACAAGTACAATTACCTGCCTGCCTACTTTGTTCCTATGACTCCTCCCTTAACCCTACAACCAGACCGCCCACTGGAACCTACCGCCGCAGCTGAGACCACCTCTACCCAACTGTTTGGAGTACTCTACATTACTTTGACAGGATTGGTAGATTCCGTGATCCCCAACTCCGGACCCTGGTCTCTACTCGGGCGTTCTGTATCTTATATTATCAAGTTAGCGCCCATTCTATGGTGGGCCTTACCCGCTGGCTCGGCCGCACCTCACCCCGAGCCGTCCAATGCCTCTACCTATGACTGGCTACCTGACAGCCAGTATCCTTGGGTTGGTTGCTTTGGGAAGACAACAGGCTATTTTGTGGCCCTGGCGCTTGGTTCAAACCTCGTGGTGCCTTTGGTGACTGTTGGGGGCCAAAATTTCCAACTTCTGAGGGGTTTGGCCAATTAGAAAAATTTCTGGCCAAAAGCAAGATGTTTTCAGGTACCTCCTGGTGTGAGCGTTCTCAGGGCATTGATTCTAATTTTTGGGAAATAGCTGTGTCAACTGCTGAACCCTTATTTGATAGCCCAATCAGGCAATTGTGCAGGCGTGTGATTGCAAATTTGCATCCCTCTGATTCAGTATAGTTTAATGTGGTGTCAAGCCTCCGGAATAATGTAATAGACTTGACCATTTTTCTCCTTGATTGATTGGTTAGACAGCCAATTTCCATTCCGCTGGCTTGATTGTAGAAGCATCGACTTATCCTGCTCCTGAGATACAGCTAGAGTTACATTGATGATTACTCCAAAGATTGATCCTGATCCAAGAATGGTCTGCTCATTGGATTGAACCTGAGCAAACAGGCTTGATGTCCCGGGCCACAATCACAGAACGTTGTACAGCCAATAAAACAGAATTCCCAGGGATATTAATGCAATATGGTTGACGCCAAACATTTGCACTTGTAGACACCTCAAATTCTATGACCAATATAGAAGGTCGTTCAGATGAATAATGCATGATGCAAAATCCCAGTAGACAGGATGTTGCCAATACGCTGATGAGATAAGCTGAGGCCCAGTAGTCTATTGAAGTTTAATGCCAGACCGGCATGGCTGCCTAACTCTGGGGGCTGAAACTAGCAGTCTGGGGAACAGATAGACTGACTAATAAGAGTTGGAAGCGTCAGATTACAATCTGGCAAGAGGGCTTATCCACTCTATATAAGGTGCTCTCCTGATTAGAGATTGAGCAGAATATTCACCCTTGAGAATAGAGATTAAAGAATCTCTATCACTACTAGCCAAAGCCTAGTAGTCAGAAGTATCCAAGTAGAGTGTGTTGCCGTTTACTTGCAGACCCGTGTGTTTTCTCCTACAGACTTGGAGTACCGCCAGGCCATAGTCCCACAAAAGACCCAATTGGTAGCAAGGATTGTCCCCATACAATCTCTATCAACACTCATATTATAATGTCCTTCAATAAACACAATTCCTCAAGACCACAAAATCTTGACATGTGGTATCAGGCTTGTTTTGGGATCTGACACGGTCTTTGTTATGCTTGGGAGTTTTTTAACCACCCCTGCACAAATTGTGAGGCTGCCTCTGTTACTGGTAGGGCAATTTTGCTAGCCCAGAGTCTTTGAGGGTAGTGTTGAATATATACTTCTGGGAAGTATATGAAACAAAATAAAGGGGAAAATTAAGAAGAAAATGATACTTTATTGGTATGAGTTTAGAATATTATATAGTTAGCCACATACTGTCTATGTAAATCATGGGGCTTGCCCGTGTAGTGTTCCATTTAGGATTTGAAATGTTTGATCCTCATATAAGATGAGTGTCTGATAAGAGTGTCACTGATTAATTATTACTCAGGGAATTACTTTCCCACGAGGGAGTAATCGTAGATGTTGCGACATTTACTTTACTAAATTATATTGACAAATACTTTAAAAATATACCGTATCTATAAGTAATAACATGATTTATTTGTCATGTACAAGAAACCCTTTTAAAGAATCAAGTATGTGATGTAGTTTAGTAAAAGATCGATAGATTACTAAGCTTTGAATACGAGCACTTCAATGCTTTATATACATTTATAAATGCTGGTAAACAGGCAGGTCGATCACTCGAATCCAATCAGCTGACGAAATTCGGCTGCAAGAAGCTCACCAGTGATGCTGGCAAGGGGATTTATATTATTTACTCAGGGGATCATGGTTAACTTGGTTTGGTGCTTGCAAAAACTTGTGGTCCCGAATCGGTTTCTACATGTCTCTTAAACTCCTCTCGTTTAGATGGCTGATTTGATTTACTGTAGCCGCTGTTACAGATGGTGGAACACTGTGATCAAATTAATTCATTTCGATAGGCTGTGGTTTGAGTTAAGATTTCTGCTTACGAAAGTGCTCCAGTATTGCTAAAAAGCGATGATGCAGCTTTCAAATTGATATAAAGTCTGGTAAGATATCCAGAACTTACATCATCCGAAACTTCAGTTTTTTGTAGCCATTTTTAGGTTAGTTTGCAAATCTTGCAAACCCTAATTATTTATCTGGCAATTGGCTGTTATGCTTTAATTCCGAGTGCGGAAGCCCAATCGGAAGAGCAACTTAGGAATTAAACAAGTGGATATCAGCTTGGGTGCCGCATCTTGGATAGATAAACCGTAACTGCGTGACTATACATCTCAAGCGATGCTCAAACACAGCCAAGCCAGACCCATGTCTCAACACGAGACGCTAGGAAAGCTTGAAATCAACGCTATTCAAGGTCGCAAGCTGAGGAACTGCGAGACCTTCTCTAAGCAAGATCCTTACTTGACCTATAAGTTGGGAGAGAGCAGAGGAAGAACAAAAACCAACCGTAATGGAGGTACTAATCCAACTTGGAACGAAGTTACACTCCTCAACGTCACCCCCAAAACCTATAAGCTACGTCTCAGGGCCTATGACGACGATCTCATCGGGAAAGATTGCATCGGAGAAGGAACTATTGACGTTTCTCCCGCCATATGTAAAGGTGAACTTGATGGTACGCAAAAATCATTTCTTTACTTAGGATTTAATTTATTCGCTTCTAGGTTGGTTCCCAATATATAGCAACTCTCAGCTAGCTGGCGAAGTATATTTGGAATTTACCTTCCTTCGCAAGGTATAATCGGTCTTAGATATTGAGAATACTATTCTCAAGGCCAAACATAAATGAACTACTCATGCTTGACAGATTATACTTTCCTAAGAAAAATTATTTTTTCCAGAGCTTTCTTGTCTAGCTCATTTATAAAGCGTTGTAACCTTTTAATGTTGCGGTATGTTAAGGTGGGTACTCTTCATCGTAAATGCCGCCTCAGAAAGTCGTTTTTCCTAAAATAATGTGAACAGAGCTAGATTTTAATAGCAGCAGTATATCTCTATTCTGATATCGATATAAACAGCATCTATATTGGGCTAGCAAAAGTCTCTTATTTATTATTAGAGAAAGCAGATTTGTCCTTTGATAAACACTTTACATCGCTTACGTCAGGATAACCTTTCCATTCCAAGTAGCTTGATTCGATAAAAAATAATAAAGTTTAGTTAATAAAAGATAGGCCCTTCTGAAGAAAGCTGGCTTAATAAATTAATCAGTAGTTGAGTGCTGCACCTCTAACTAGTAGTTATCAACATTCTGAAAAATCAAGTTTGGCAAGCGCCCAAGTCAAACTTTAAATGAAAACTTTAGCAGCGAAAATTATGGGCCCGATCGATTCGGACCAAGCCGAGCTGTAGTGAGAACGAATAAGATGACAAAGTCCTTTGAGAAGCTTGTCAGATTTTTACCCAAATTAATACCACGCACAAGGTCTGTCGCAGTGACAACATATACCATATTTGACTTCTCGCTGAAGTCTGTACAGGCACCAGTAAAACATATCCAGGGATAGGGGAGAGCCAGAAGATAACCGAGAAGAAATCCGATCGAGCACTATCATCCCATGAAACTAAAGAGCAGAGACAAAATTAAGATACTTGGACCCAATTTATTTCATGAAGAAGTATAGGATGGTATGAAAGATGGGCAACTGCTTTATTAAAAGCATCTTCAGCGCCATAAACTCTAGAGCCAGGGTGGATCAGAATCCCTTTAAAAGAACACATTGTATCATCAAAGCAGCAGGGACCAGCCGCCGAGTTTTAAAATGTATAGCAAGTTTCAGGCGGTCATGGCAGCAGCCTACTATCAAAACCAATTCAAAAATCAACTGGTTTAGCTACCTTGGATCAAAGGGCAAACTTACACTTGTATGTTTTAAAGTAAGATCCTGCAAGCTTGGGGATATCTATCCATACCCATATCATATAAAGCATTTATCATAAGGATCACTTATGGATCATGATCTGATGATCTAGTAACATTAGCCCAGCAGCTGCTTTGGTATAGAACTTTGTTATAGATATAAGCTTCCCACAGAAAAATAACCGTCAAAATTTCATAGCCTAAACACTGGACTGAACCATTTGGTAAAATAATTTTTACTGGCAGCAGATCTCCCTATGTGTGATAAAGGGTTGTCATAAATCCAGCCCTTCCAATCCTTCTGGGTACGTCTTGATAGGTTGCTCACTTAACAAGAGCAGAAACAGCTTTATTTACGATGGCTTACCAATAATATGACCTTAAGTCTTTACCTATCCAGTGGAAGTAACAACAAAGAGTGGTCAAATGTATATCAAGCAAGTGTATAAGAGCATATATTTAATGGGAAAAGAAGATAATTTATATACTTCTTTGGCTACACAATGGATGCAGAGGTGCTATTACGCCTGCACCATTGTTAGAGACATAATGTTAGGATTGACAATTCTCCACCTTTGGAAAACCAGGCCCAGAAATGAGATTCAAACCCCGACCCTGAATGCTTGCAGGCTGCCAGCCCCGCAGACCAAAAGGCCGCCCACCCACGTTTTCTGGGATTGAGCCCCCTCGAGCTGAAGCCCCAGATAAGTCCTGAAGTCAGAATACCAGCATAGACTCAAGAGTGATGGTGCCCAAGAAGAGATTTCTCAACTTGCCTAATGGAGGCAGGGGAAGTCTCTCTGTAAACTTCATGAACTTGAAGTCCTCACAGATAACCAATCAAGTTCAGTTACCAGAGGGAAATGCAGACTTCATGACTGAGCACATAACCACAACCTAGGAACAAGAAAATCAGGTACCCAATTTAGGGATTCCGAACAATGAGAGAACACCCAGCCAAGGTGCTATTTCACTACTCCTACACCCAGGGGTCCTGGCCACCCGGCCCCACACTTTCTGATATTTTGATGAAGCCCCTTTTTAAAGACTAGTTTGGAGGCAGGGTGCTATATAGACCTATAGGTCCCGTGCTCCAACCTTATTGCCATTTTTAAATAAAGTGTTATGAAAGTAACAATTTCAATGCCCCGGGCGGGAATTGAACCCGCTCCTAGCCACCAGGCAGGGCTAGTGGGCAGTGAAGATTCACCCGCACCTGGATTTTTGCTTTTTGGAGCAAATCCAGGTGCAAGAACCATTCCCGCCCTGGCAGTAGCTGTGGGGCCCATTCTGGGCCCCAAATGCTACACCCAAGCCTTGGTGGGTTTGGCTGGACAGGCTAATTTTAGCTACCCAGTAAACCCAGTTCAAGCCCATCCTCTATTTAGTAATTTTGGGTCCCCAATTGGGGACCCCTTTTTAATCAAGTTCCTTGGCCTCAGGAAAGCTTGTCAAGCCAGCCCAAAAAAGGTGATCAAATTGGGAAAACCCCCATAACCCAGAAGCCAAACCTGCTAGAACCAATGGCCAGCCATGCCAAGATGGACCACCAAAAAGCCAAACAACTGTTCCTGAAAACCCCAAAAATGACCATGAAGCAGCCAACCAAACAGCAGAACCTGAGGTGTCAAACCTTGCCAAACAGATAGCACCAGAAAAATGCCCAGAGGCACCTGCATGTGAGTAAGTATATAAATCAGAAGCACCTAAAAAAGTTCTGTATCATCATCCTTACCAATTAAGTTGTTATGAATCTTTGGTTCATCAACCTGCTTCCATACTTATTTTTGATACTCTTTCATCTGCAAACACCAAAGTGTCAGTACCCAACCACTGAGATAGATAGACAGACTTCAGTTGACAAAACTGTTGCCTTTGACTACTACCGTCTGCCCAACGCTCCATTTGGCCCTATGCATTTCACTGAGTACCCCCAAACCCTGATCACGAGCCTTGGACCTCAGAAGACTTGCAGTGGTACACCTGCCCAAACGCACCCAAGAAACTATCAAATTGTCTGTGACGGCAAAGCAATTTTCATCTACCCTTTGATCTTCAACAGGAAGTACAACAATCCTGCTGCCTACCTGGTCCCCATGGAACCGCCCCAACACCCAAACTGACTATCTCAACCCCACCCACCTCTGACGCCACTGGCCAGAACAGTCAATTCCTGGGAGTGCTTTACCTGGCGCTCACAGGATTGATTGACTCTGCCTTGCCAGCGGCTGGGACTTGGGCTGTGGCTGGGAAGGCCCTTTCCTACCTGATAAAGTTAGGTCTCATCATCTGGTGAGCCATGCCAGTACCTGCTTCAACTCCTCCCTCACCTACTGGAGCCCCACGGTACTCTTGGTATCCTGACATAAAGTTATGTCATATTTGCTCCCACAGTGATTGCCATATATTGTATTCTGATACGCGTGGCACAGACACACAACGGGGAATCCTAACCTTATAATTGGATTCATACTAAGTCTTGGTTAGATGGCAGGGAAGGCTGTGTGATTAACTTGTGGCCCTGGATGAATAATCTTTACTAGCCGTGGCTAGAGAGAGGCACCAAAGTACTTGGAGACACAAGGACAAAAATGTGAATATAACTTAATTTTTGTTGATAAAAGTGAAATGGAATATATACTGTGTAGCTTTACCACAAAACAGCACATGGCGGGTAGGATTGCTTACCACCAGCATTAGTGGGGCAGGCGAGCTGCAGGGAATCAGGAGACCAAACAATTGTATTTCCCAGTTCAGATACAACCTCATTTGGAGAGGCAAAAGCAAACGTGAGTGATTTGTCCTTGAAATAACCCATCCAAGGCAAAATTGAAGCAGTGTGAATAGCGGCATTCACGGCATTGCCCCCTTCTAGATTGGCCTTAGGAAGTAGTACTTGCAGAGAAACTTGTCATGCACTCAGGCAAACAGATGTCCACTAGAGAGGAGTTTCATGGTGTATTCTGATCCTTGTTTGAAGATTACTTCTAGAGGTCCAAACCACAACATATTGATAAGGAACACCTTTTTGGGGAAGCTTCAAATATGAAATTAGGAAAGAAGAGAAGTATATTTTATTGGGTAATACTTTAGACTTATATAGACTTGGCTGTGGCAGAGGTTTAGTTGAATCAAAACTAGGGGTTAGTCATGTGCGGGATGGGTTCAAGCCACTGGATACTTGGACATTCATGTGATATTGCTTGGTTGTAATTCCTGGTATGTCAAACGGTATATTGGAAGGGCACCAAATCAGGCAATGACTGGATGTTGAGTAGGTTGGCGGTAGCCAGAATGCTTGCACATCCAGATTCTTGACACCCCCCTTTAAGGGGTTACTCTGGTACATCAGGAGGGGGCTTTGTCTTAACGGCTGCTTCCTGATGTTCCTGATGTTCCTGGAGTTGTTGGCTAGTTGGTACCAGTCTGGTTGAGTGTTCTCCTTTACTAAGGCGGAGACAGGTTCTGTGATATTTCTTGACAATTGGGGTTTGGGCACCTTGGAATTTTACTAGATAGGTGTTGTGATCTGGTCTGTGTAAAGTTACGCCTCCCCCTTTGGGCTCCACTTCAATTCCTGCCAAATGCTTGGGAATTTTTACCAAATTATTTTTGAATATTTATCTAAAGGTTACTGAAAAAGCCCAAGAAAGGCCATCAATTTAATATTTTGGAATTATTCTGAAGATGCCCCCACCTAACCCGCCCAAGAGACACCTCTGATTAAATATCATGTGCAAGAGCGGCCAGGAGCAGTGGTAATTGCATCCAAAGCATATTACTGATGTTAGTTGGTTTGGTTTTCCTTTTGACTCTGTCCATTAAAAATTTGTCAAGATCTTCCTGCCTCAAGAAATGCATCTGCATCCGCTCATATCATTGGTCAATTGGTTTGTGACATTCAATCTACCACCCCAATCTTATCCCATCCCTTAAATGAATGCAAGTATTGTAAAAGACCTTGCTTCATCATTCTCTACTCTAATAAAGTTTGAAATTTGTTAGTTTAATTTGGCCTTCTGGTTTTGCCTGTTGCTTTTGGTGTTCAGTTAATTCCTTCTCCCCTTTGGCCTCCCAGGAACTGTTGGCAGCAACCTTTTGGTTGTTGCTGAAGCCGCAATTTTATTGTGATTGAGAGCTTGGTTTTATTTCCTCTTAACCTGCTCCCCAATTCTCACAGTCTGTGCTTGATGATTATTCCTGGTCCCCTGTGTACTGAGTCTAGATTCTTTCTGTTGCCAGCTAGAACCCAGATGGGGGAGTTGATGAGAAGAGGTTCCTCTGTGGAGGTTACCTTTTGTGTTTTAAGCCTCTTTATTTCTGCTATTTTAGCTTTGAGATGTATGTGTTGTAGATTTGGTACTTGTTCTACTATGGGGGTTTCCCTGGGGGATCTTTACGTATGGCTGCTTGTTGCGGGTAATTATCTCTGTTTTGTATCTGTATGTTAGTTCAAACAGTGAGTAGCCTGTCCCTTGATTGGTGCAGACCCAGGATACTAGTAATGCATGTTTCACGTAAAGTGGCCATGTGTCTTTGGCTTTGCTATCCATTATTTTCTCTAGGGTCCTGATAAGGCTGCTGTTTAGGAGTTCAACTCTGCCATTGGCCTGTGGCCTGTATGGAGAGGTTGTGGAGTGTTTAATGTTTTTTGCTTTTAGATTGTTGTTTACTATGTGACCTG